>PVIJ01017894.1:0-28013 GCA_004024925.1 Scalopus aquaticus | reverse complement strand
AAAAAAAAGTATTCTTTTTTTTAAAGATTTGTTTTATGTATACAAGAACTGGGGTGTAGGCCAGAGGTGTGGGGCGGTCAGAGGGTTCACCAGACACAGAGCGGGGAGCAGAACAGGCAGGTTGGCCGAAATACACTGCTGAGGGGAGCAGCGGGGAGACAGGAGAGGTCTGCTGCGCCATGTGGGAAGCTCCCTGGCTGGGCATCGAACTCGTGTCACAGCCTCGGACAGCTCCACAGCGCTGCGCTTAACCCGTTGCGCCACCAGGGAGGCCCTCAAAAATGTATTCTTAATGGGGCGGCTTCTCTCTTCAGTTATGTCGCTGCTACCTATGCACTGAGGAAGGCAAAGGCTGGGTTCTCATGGCTTTCTGATGTCCAAAAATGCACTGCGGGGAGGCAGGCTGGGTGCTAGGTGTTTAAATCTACTTTTTCTGACTCCTTGGTCATCCGTGGGGGTTGAAAGTGTGTTTTACCTCCAGGCAGTACATTTCTGCTCAGCTGATTCACAGACCATGGCAGAGCCTGTTTTGAAGTCAAGTCTATACAGACAGGCTTCAGCCCTTCTGCCTGCCAGACCAGACCAGGGAGAATGCTGGGCCCCGAATATTTTGGTGTGAGCACACTTCTCATTCCCGAAGATTCTTTCTCTCTGTACCTTACCTTTGACTCAACGCTGGTAGATAAAACAGAGAGACTAAACAGCAGAACTCGGAAATAGACTTATTTATTTCTCCACCACCAGCGAGCTGGTGATAACTGTGTCTGCTTAGTGTCTTTATTAAGCTACCTCCACATCAGTTCTATGCAATTCAGGGCCTTCTACCCCCAAGGAAATCACACATCTGTTGGTTCATTCTTAGCAATGGTGACCCCTGAGGGCAGGAGAGGCCACTAGCCACTAAGACAGTATTAATTTTCTCCTAACAATATTAGTTCTCTTTCAGTTTCCGTCTCGTTCTCCAGAATCAAGGTGAGAGTGGGCCTCCGAGAAGTGGTTTCTTTAAAGGAAAGGTGCTGGATGCCTGCCTGTGTAAAATGGTCCAGTATATCACCTCCTGGTGACAACTGCAGACTGGCTAGCTCTGCACCAGGTGCATCAGGTTAACAACTATGACCTGCTCGTGCACGCAAAGCAACTGACTAGGCATGCACAGGAAGGTGTGAAGTCAATTAAAAAATCGTACCCTTTGCATTTATAGACTCTGAGGTTTCCATTTGTTTCTGAAGCAAACAAGCCTGAGAGCCCCGCAGGTTGACAGCTGTGCACTGCTGGACCAAACGCACACGATAGTGAGGTCCCTCACTGCCCATATTCCCAGGATGCTCTGGGACTAAAGGAGAGTTGACTTTGCTCTGCCCTGTAAGCTGCCGCTCCAGGCTGTTTTACAAGACTTAATGGACCAGTGAAGTCACAACTTATCCTGACCAAGAGGCTCCTCATTTCTTTTAATCCCACATCTCAAGGGATTTCTTAGGTACTTTAGAACATCAGTTTCCTCTCTATGGGGTGTCCTTAGCTGCCAACAGGCCTGGAGCAGTGATACTCGGGATATTTTAGATTTACCATCATTCAAGCAGTGAGCACCGTAAGACTGCATTGTCACTGAAGTCAGAGGGGCAATTTGGACTTTAAAAGATTTCTACGACTGTGTTAGTAAAGCACAGTATCAGGCTCTTTCCAGCTGAGTCTCTAGATGACAGGAACTGCCCTGCCAGCATCAGAGATGGACTCAGCCTGCTTGCTTACACCCAGACTGGCGAGAGCAGGCAACGTGATTCGGGAACTGGTGGGAAGAATAGAACTTGCCAAAGACTACTTTCCATACATCAAAATTCAGTGCAGCCACTCACTTCCTGCCTGAGACTGCTGTAGAGAAAAGAAGATGCAGCACACATGCTGCACTATAATGGGGTTCAGGGTAAGATGTCTCTCAATTTCATTAAAAATTGAGTGCCCTGTACTATGGCCACATTCTAAAAAAAAATTTTATGGCCACATTTTTTAAAGAATTACTTATTGCACATGTGGGATGGACTCTGGTCATAACAGTTAAGGAATATTTGCCTCAAGACACTCAAATTTCCTTTTTGATCACTGAGTAATTTTCCATTATGTATATACACCACATCTTCTTGATTGACTCATTTAGGTTTTTTCCATAGTTTAGCTATAGTAAATAGTGCTGCAATAATCATGGGAATGCAGTTTTCCTTTTGAATTAGTTTTCTTTTTTTTTTAATTTTGGGATAGATACCAAGAGTGGAATTACTAGGTTAAATGGCAGAACCATTTTTACCATTTTGAGATACCTCTATACTGCTTTCTCTAAGGGCTGGACCAGTTTGCATTCCCATAAGCAGTGTAGAGGATTCCTTTTTCTCCACATCCTTGCCAGCATTTGTTGTTTCTGGTCTTTTCAAAATGGGCCAGTTCTCACAGGTGGGAGATGATATCTCATTGTGGTCTTGATTCTCATTTCTCTAATAATAAGTGATTATGAACATTTTTTTTCCTGTGCCTGCTGGTTGTTTGAATGTCTTCTTTGAAGAAGTGTCTGTTCATTTTTTATGCCCACTTTTGCATTGGATTATTTTGTTATATAGAGTTTTATGAATTCTTTGTATATCTTTGATATCAGTCCTTTGTCAGCTGTCTTTTATGCAAATATTTTCTCCCATTCAGTAGGGTGTCTTTTCATTTTAGTTATGGTTTCTTTTGCTGTACAGAAGCTTTTTAGTTTATCTAGTCCCAGCTGTTCATGTTCTTTTTGTTTTCCTTGCTGTTTGGGATGAATCCCTAAAAACAGCACTAAAGCTTACATCATGAAATGTTTTGTCTATATTTTCTTCTTTGTATGTTATGGTTTCAGGTTTTACATCTAAGTCTTTGATCCATTTTGAGTTGATTTGGTGTGGTCTATTTTCATTCTTTCGCATGCAGCTGTCTGGTTTTCCTAATACCTTTCATTGGAGAGGCTATCCTTATTCCAGTGCACATTTTTGGCTCCTTTGTCATAGATTAACTTCCATATATATGTGGGCTTATTTCTGGACTCTCAATATTACTCAGTGATCAAAAACGATAAGCTCATGCCATTTGCAGCAACAGAGGTAGAGCTTAAAAGGATAATGCTAAGTGAAGTAAGTCTGAAGGAGAAAGATGTATACCAGATGGTGTCACTAATATGTGGAATATAAAGTAACTCAAGTAATAGCCAGATAAAGACAAGTAAAAACTATCCCTGATAGGCCTCCCTGGTGGCACAGCGGTTAAGTGCTGTGCTGTGGAGCTGTCAGTAGCGACGACGCGTGTTTGGTGCCCAGCTGGGGAGATTCCCACATGGCGCAGCAGACTTCTGCCTCACCCGCTGCTCCCCTCAGCAGTGTATTTCCGTCGATCTGCCTGTTCTTCTCCCCACTCTGTCTCTGGTGAATCTTCTTGCTTCCCCATGCCTGTGGCCTGTACCCCAGCTTGTATGCATAAATAAATCTTAAAAAAACAACTATCCCTGATAGCTGACTACAGAACTGGAGCACTAAGGGGAGGAGGGAGAGGGGAGGGATAAGAACAAAGACGGAAGGAAGCACAATGGTCTCTGGTGGTGGACTATGGGTGTGCAGGTCATGGGTACTATATGAGGGGTGCACCCCAATATCACCTCATTTAAAACAAAATAAATAAATAGCTAAGAAAAAAAGACACTTGAACTTTCTCAGGAGGTAGGAAAAAGCCCGACCTGGGACCCTCACTGGATCTCAAGTTCAAAGTTTTTCCAAAGGAGCCAAACGTGCACCTCACTTCAGAGTGAGCAGCTGCTCGGTCATCATGGCTCAGTGCTGGAGTATCTGTGCTTTCTTTGGCTTCATTTTGTTGTGGTGTAACTGGAATTTGTCAGGCTAATTAATTTTTGACAAGGAGATGGTTTTCACCTTGGCTGAATGTAAGAAAACCCAGGACAGGATATTATTCAAAATGCCATCAGGGGTCCTTATCTCCTAAAGCCAAAGTCACAGGTGAAGGCCGAGCTCAGATACAGCTAATGGACACTTGAGCATCGGGAGTGCCCCTGTCCAACAGACAGGCTGCTGGTCAACCACCCCAGTCCTTCCCGAAGTGATGATATGATCACGCTCAACTTCCTCGACCACTTCTACTGAGACTCCAAAAACTAAACAAGAATATATCATGAGGCCATTATCACTTCAACAGCTGGTCTGTGGTAGAAGCTACAACACCAGTGCCCACCATGCTGAGGTCACCAACCATGTGAATTTACGGAGTTGAATAAAATGCTCTTCATGCAACGTCTAACTGTCTGATCCTATAATTTATGGACTATAAATTGAAAAAGAAAAAAGAGAAGATTCTTAAAGAGAGGGAGAAAAGGACAGGTGCATCAGGAGAAAGTGGTAGACATCTGGAAGGCTGGGAAGAACAAGCATGATGGCCTACCTTCATCAAATACAACACACAGAAAGAACATACAACATGCAGAACCCACAGCACAGAGTGAGGGTAAAAATAATGGGAGGGACCAATTCCCAAGATCTCGACAATAATTCCAACCTAAATAAATCTTTAGGTCAGTAGAGAAGGTAGCCATGAACTCAAGTTCTCATTGCTAGTGAACCCAAGAGAAAATCAATAGCAACTTTCAGAGTTCATGCGGTTTTACCAAGACAGTCCCATTAAAATCCTCTCGATTTCTTTGCTTGAGAGACTAGTGTTTCCCAGAGAAAATGTTGACTCAGAACAAGAAGTTTATAAATCATCGGCCACTTTTCACTGAGCATTAAGTAACCCCTGAAGTAGAAAACAGATACAGTCATGCTTATAAAGATGACCCAGGCAATGACCTGGTGCTCAGTGCAACCCTAGTGCCCCAGCACGCACAGAGGCTGCTCAGATAACCAGGAAGAATCGAAAGTGTCTTGCATCCTCTGAGTACAATGTCTTAACTCTCTATTCCAACTATTCCAACAGCTCAATAGTGAATCCAATAAAAGACTTAGATATATGCTAAAAAACTAAGGTTCAATAGGTGAGAACTCACAATAGAACAAACTCTTCTAAAAATAAAACATAGGACAGAATAATGATACTGAAAATGAGACATTCTCATGATTATAACAGTCATCTCTATATAATCAATTGATGTGTGTCATTTATGAGATGCAGATATAACAGCGGATAAATAATGGATTAGTTGTTAAACACTTGGGAATTAATAATGTAAAAAGGAGAGGATGAAAAGGGGAACTCAATCATACTACAATTTTTATCATATTATTTCATATTATTTTCATCACTGAAAGAATGGCAACGACGCAGAAAGCTGGTGTTCACTCACCTGCTTCTCGGTGAGAATGACTCTCCCCAGCAACTGATCTTCTAGACCTTTCATGGTGACAGTAAAATCAATGATGGATGTGCGTGCACTTATTTCAGGGGTGTAGGCTGGGTTGGGGAGTTTGGTGGTAACATAGAGTCTGAAACCAGCCATCACATCTACTTCCTTGTCACCGACCTTCACCTTTTTTATATAAAATGAAAAGTAACAAAGCAGAGATATACATGCATCACTGTGTCTGTTTTGTATAGGATTGTGTATTGCTGTAAATAATGATGTACCTGGAGATAATCTGTGTGCTAAAAATAATGGTCATTAAGCAATCCCAGGTCTTTGATCTACTAGGGAAGGAGGGAAGGAGGGAGGTCAGTATATACTGTACGATAAATATAGAATTTGTTCACAAAAATTTTTGTGATCACACTGCAAAAGTGAGGTAGGTTCCCCATCCAAAATTTGGTTCAGAGATGGAGACTGACGATGCCACAGATGCAGCAAAAGTGCATTAAAGGCTGTTTACTGACAAGACTTTCCTTGGGACTGGAGTAGGCTACCAAGGAGGTACAAGAAAACTGCTTGAGAGTCAGAAGGGGCAGCTGTTTCGGGGTGAGTGCAGGGCGGGCTGGGATGAGTGTCCCTACATTAAGACATGGACAGGGTGGCATTGTGAGGACTTCCTGCCCATGGGAGAGCACCCAGGTGTTCTTAACAGCTTGCCCAGATTTGGGACAAGAGCGGGGAGGGGCGCAGTGGAGCCTGAACGGGCCATAGTCAAACATCAAAAGAGAGTCGGGCTGGGTTAATCAGGGAAGTGGACATTCCTGCAAGAACCACTCCTGAGTACTTTAAGACTGACCCGGGAAAGCAATGCCTCTGCCACTCACTCAAACTCGATGCTACTCAGAAAACATCTCCTATGCTGCATTTACCGGGCCTCACAGTAATCACGGTGCAGTAAACAGCATCATCCACAGACAGCTTACCTTAAAGGTAGACCCCGTCTTAATGAAGTTTCTCTCCAAGACATTATCCAATGCTGGATCTAGCTCCTCTCCAACATCTTCGATAAGCAGGGGCCTCCCAAGAGAAAGACTGTCTTCCAGGTGGTTTCTGAAGTACTTGTGGTTGAGAGATGTGATCTAGAAACAAGAAGGAAAAGTTCTCTTGACAGGCTCGTGATGCAACACACAGAGGTGCAGGGGTAACTGATGTTAAGGGGTGCCTGACCGTCCGCCACGGGACAAGGGGCAGGAGGCCAGAGACCCTTCCTCCAAACCCGGACTTGCTAAAACGGCAAGAAGCTTAAACTGTTTCCAGTCGTTTCCTTAGCAAACTGTCACTCCCTCTGCTAGGAATCATGCACAGGTCCTGCGTGCATGCTGGCTTCCCTCACCACCCCTTTGTGGAATGTCCTTGTAAAGAGCTGAACAGTTAGCGTGAGACAGAGCTCAAGTCTGGTCTGTTTAGAGAGACTTCAGTGCTCACAAAAGTCTGCAGCCTCTGAAACATGTCATTAGTGGACAGCAACACAAATGCAAATAATGCAATTTTTAGAAAGATTTTCCTGTTTGGTTTTAGGCTTATGTGGTGACAGCTTCAGCAGGGTTACAAGCCATCGCTAATAACTTCCAGTATTTCGGAATTCTTAGATCCTTGGGCACAGGGACGACGAAAGAGAACTAGTCACACACACATGGTCAAATGCAAATTACCTGCAGCTCATTTTGGCTTTCTTTATTTTTGATCCAGATCTTGCCCTGAGTCTGTGGGTCAATTAACAAAGGGTAGCGAGAGGCCTTGGTGACGATGATCCCGTTCTGGATGGACAGGTCGTCGTTCGGCAGCCCTTGGAGGTTCCATTCGCTGATGGTGGGAGCATCAATCAGCATCTCGTTGAGATTCAGATTGTTCCCAAATGGGATCTCCCGGGCCCTCATCTCCTTCTGCCAGTCGTTTAACAGCAGATTGCGGAATTCTTGGTTAAATGGGCCAGAATAAGAGAGAAAAGCTGTAGCCAACAACACATCCCCTAGAATGAGAACCAAAGGAAAAACTTGATGACCACCTTTGTCATTGAGTAGAATATGAACAATGGAGGAAAAAAAAAGACAACCATTCTTTTAAACTGAATTCCAGAACCCAAACTGCATGCACACGTGGCTGTGTCTTGGTAAGTAAGCAGCAGTTTGGTCCATGGCTAAGCGGGAAGCACCAGGCCAGCCAAGCAGCAGCTGCTGGCCATCACACACTGGGTCATTTTGATGTCTCTTGGCTTGAGAAAATGAATTCTGGGCTCAAGAGATGGAACACCTCAGAAGACAGAGCCTGCCTTCAAAGCCACCTAATCAACGTGACCAGGGACTCATAGGAGGATTCAAAAGTTACCTACAGGCAGTTTAAGCGTTATCAACACAAGGATTCCACAGATGCTAGGTCAATGTTCATCCTCCTGAAATAGCTGGACACACACACACACACACACACACACACACACACACAGACACACACACAGGAATGTGAAGGAAGGGAGTGTTGGTTGTATTCTCTCAAAACTCGTGTGCCGAGCTCAGGAACAAGAGGGTCACACACCTACAAGTCTCTTCGTCTGGGCAGCAAACTCTTTGCTCTGCTCCGTCCATCTCGCCTTCTCCCCCGCCAGGCCGCCGATCAGCGCCGACGCCGTCTGCATCTTGCGCCTGCACCGCTCTGCGTCTTCAAGCAAGGTCTGAAAGAGGCCATCAGCGGGAGACGTGCCTTCAGATAAACAAAGCCTCTGGCTCGAAAATATCATGTCAGCACAGTCTGGATCCTCCGCCTCTCTCAGACACATGAGCCACTATCTCGTGGGAAGCATCAGAGCGCACTTCCGTGAGCCTGTGTGTGCAGGCCCATGGAGTTTGCCCGGATGCCTCAGGTGGGGTGCTGAGCCACCTAGCCAGCCGCCCCCCCCCACCCAGATGTTAACAGCTCAGAGACCATGACATTTATGCTTTCCCTGTACAAAATAGAAATAAAATACAAATATACATACTTCTATCATACAGCGCCAAAAAGCAAAAAAATAGCTACACATCCTGACTTAAAAATTAAGATTATTGGGCCTCCTTGGTGGCGCAGCGGTTGAGCGCTGTGCTGTGGTGCTGTCGGCAGCGGCGACGCGAGTTCGACGCCCTGCCAGGGAGAGTCCCACATGGCGCGGCAGACCTCTCCTGCCTCCCCCGCTGCTCCCCTCAGCAGTGGATTTCTGATCTGCCTGTTCTGCTCCCGACTCTGGCTCTGGTGAACCCTCTCGCCGCCCCACACCTCTGGCCTGTACCCCAGCTTGTATGTATAAATGAAAAATAAATCTTTAAAAAAAATTAAGATTATTGGTGTTAAAATTCTAACACTGTTGCTTTGTCAAACTCCAAGTCTTCTGTTACTTTAGGTGACACTTGTAAGTCTCCTCAGAGAAGGTGACCTCCTGAGGCTCAGCCCCGATTCCAGCCACATTCAGCCCAGCAGGTCCCCACCCCTGCTCCCCATGTCACAAAGACCAAACCAGCCTCCAAAACACTGTTGCCAAACTGTGCTTGGTGCTTAGATCAAATGCTTCTGGTTTCCTGCCTCAGACACATGCTAATTCTATTTACAAAAAGTTATTCTTATGAAATAATAATGGATAAAATTTAGCTAAGTGACCACTTACTAGTTCATTTATTTATTATAGATAGATACAGATCTATATAAAAGTAAATACAGTACAAGCTGTTTTACAAACTGAGATTTTAACTTAATGATACATCATGATTGTCTTTCTGGGTTATAAGGTCATTTTTAATGGCTTCAGAGTATTTTTATGCATCATTGATTTAACCCTCTAGACATTTGGACCCACAGACATTTATATATATCTACATATAGATATATGTATTTATATATATATGATATATATTAGATATATATATTAGATATATTTATATATTTATATTAGATACATATTAGGTATATCTATATATAGAGATATATATTTATATATTATATATATCTATATATAGATATGTATATTAAATATATCTATATATATTAGATATATCTATCTATATATATCTATATATCTATATCTATATATCTATATCTATAGATATCTATATATCTATATCTATATCTATAGATATCTATATGTCTATATCTATATCTATATATCTATATATCTATATATCTATATATCTATATGGATATATATCTATATGGATATATATCCATATAGATATATAGATATATAGATATATATCCATATAGATATATATCCATATAGATATATAGATATATATCCATATAGATATATATCCATATAGATATATAGATATATATCCATATAGATATATCTATATTAGATATCTATATATTATATTTATATATATCTTTATATATTAGATATATATAAATGTCTGTGGGTCTAAATGTCAAGGGTTAAATCAATGATGCATAAGAATACTTTGAAGCCATTACAAATGACCTTATAACCCAGAAAGACAATCATGATGTATCATTAAGTTAAAATTTCAGTTTGTCAAACAGCTTGTACTGAATACTCCGTTTTTCAGAAGATTAAAATATATATGGACATCAAGGGACGTGTTCAGATATGCAATAATCAAGGGCACAACCGTTTTCATCCTCCACAGGGCTGCCTGTATTTTCTATAAGGAACATGAATCGCTTTTGTAGCAATAACCCAGCACCATGTCTTCAAAAGCAAGTGACATGTCCCCGTGTGTCCTGCTCTAATATTTCCCTTCCCCAAAGCTACTGCAGGGCCCCTAGAAGCCCACTGAGAGGTGCAGCCCGCACCTGTATCACCTATACTTGCATGTTTGTTTCTCCCCAAGAAGAGAGTTGGCAGCGGGAAGGCAAGACACTACATCATTATTTCTGCCTTCCTCTGAAACACACTTTCCATGTCACAGACACTTGGAGTATTAAGTGCTTTTCCTAAATCCCAATCTCTACCCACCTCGAGCCATAGAAGCACAGAGCCAGTCCCTCCTCTCCTGGCACGTGCTGCCCAAAAGGAAGGCTCCCTTGGGAGGGGGGAGGGGAGAGAAGCAAGGGCCTGACAGGCAGGCGGGCCGCAGAGTTTCCCTCTCAGCCCAGGGCGGAGTGTGTGGAATACACTGGGGTTCCTGGGTAGAGCCCCAAAGGCTGGCAAGGTGTCCTGACACCTGGGGGAGTGGCCTGAGCCAACAAGCTGAACTCAGCAGCCAGAGGCAGGACACACCCCTTCCGGGACTGCAGGTGGTTGAGGCTGTCAGGGGACCACGGGAACTGCAGATTCGGGGTCCTCTCCCACCTGCAGCGGTCCCTAAGCCCCCTGGACTGTCCATGGAGGGGCAAGGAGCATCCAGAATGACTCCTGGGCAAGCTCCCCCAGGGATGCTGAGGACAGAGGGCTCACAGTCAGATTTGGGGGTTTTTTGGTTTTTGTTTTGTTTTTCACTTTTTTAATTTGCTTTCTTCACTTTATATATATTTTACATCATTCTTCCTTTTTGTACAATGCATGCTTTCTCCTTTCAAGTGTAGTCCCCATAAAATCCCAACACCAAAGCCATAATAATTAAAACTGTATGGCACTAGAACAAAAACAGACACACAGATTTTGGGTTGTTTGAACTTGAAAACCTGACATTTGCTGAAACCCAAGTTTTAAAGTCAGAGCCAGACCTGTACAAGAGCAGTTCTTATGTGGTCCTATTATTATTAACTGAGCAAACAGAAGCATAAGACCAAAAAAAAATTGCAGACTGAATTAATATAAAAAAGGTTAAGACTGAAACATTAATGAAGTCATAAAATAATTTTTAAATTTTTTTTGTAAAAAGGGACATAAAGTGTCCGTGACTAATGCCATACATCCAAAAAGTTCATGACCCTTTTCTGGAAATTGGTGTTAAAATATTTTTACTGGGTTCAACAGCATTTCCTGAAATCAGTACAAGTCCAAACAGGTAGGAATGAACACAGCTTCCTCAGACTCTAAAGCTGACTCACAGTGCGATGTTAGTCTTCCCTTTGTATTTAAGCAAATTCCACAGCACAGACCTACACAAATAGGGGTTCTACAGTGCCTTCTTTCAAACTTCTAAAATGTACTTACTTTGCTTTTAGATTTATCTTTTTTTAATTTTTTTTTTTATGTAGGCCGGAGGTGTAGGGGGGGGTGAGAGGATTCATCAGAGACAGAGTAGGCAGCAGAACAGGCAGATCCATTGAAATCCACTGCTGAGGAGAGCAGCGGGGAGACAGGAGGGGTCTGTTGTGCCCTGTGGGTCAGCTCCCTGGCCAGGGATCGAACTCAGGCCATAGCAGTGATAGCGCTGAGACTTAACCTCTAGGCCACCAGGGAGGCTAATAGGAGATTTACCTTTAAGAGAAAAAAAGCCATACATTCTGTGTATAGTGAAACTAAATTTATCAAATTTAGGAACTAAGTTTATCTAAACTCCCTCATTGAGACTCTTATAAGGGAATAAAGTAACAGAGCAGCATCTCAGTCCAGTCAGGTGAAGGCTGAGAAGTGACAGGAATGAATTCCACAAAACTATGGAGAAAAGAATAGAGGGGTCTAGCCCTTAATTATTGGCAGCAGATAGAACAGGGAGAGCATTTTAAGAAAATCATTAGCGAAATCTTGTAAGTACAAAGGATGAAAATGAGCATGTATTTAGAATGAGGCCAAAAATCCCCACCACGTGCAGTCACTAGAGACTCAGCTGCCTTCCCTCTGAGATCTGCAGGCAGGTTATGGAAGTGCTTGCACATTACCACCTGGGCTCCCCTCCCCATGGAATGCTCTTAGCTCCCCATAACCTAGCCTTCATGGGCGTGTGCAAGAGAGGCACCCTGAAGCTTAACCTCCACTAGATTTAAAGTAAACCTGCCTTGGTTACCAAAAGCCAGGAGGCCCCAGTGGAGCCTGGTTTTGTAGTTTAAACCAAGAGCCTGTTCCCTGGATCAGAGACAGTGCAGGCAGGAAAGCCGCACACGAGGCGTGGCTGGGGGCTGTCGCGGTCACCGTCAGGGGTTCCGCCAGGTGGCCCAGCAGAGAGGCCTGGGCCGAGTGGGTTGGGGAGGGGGGCGAGTGCCAGTCCAGGCCATCCATCCCTGGCCTCCGTTCCTTCCTCAAAAATGAAATTAAAATAAAAATCTCCACCCTGCCTACCTTGAAAGAGGGTGTCCAGAATTAAATAAGATCATGGGCGAAGATCGGGTTGGAAAAACATAACAGAAGGTGATTCCCCTGAGTGGCTTTCGTGCCCCCGAAAGCAAATTCAGACTGGGTTGCTCTCCACTGACAGCCGGCCCTCTCCCCAAAGGCGCGGTGGCCTCGAAACCAGCCGCAGGCCGCAGGGCCCGGCGCTGAGCGAGCATCGCGGGTGGGGAAGCGTGTCCGCTGGGAAGCAGCCCCGGGACTGAGGATGTTCAGGGGCCCGAGGAGGCAGCCCCCGCCCGGGAGGACGCACCTGCTTCTCCGCCACGGCCCGCTCGTACTCCGCCTGCACCACGCCCAGCTCCGCTTGCTTGGCGTCCAGCTCGGCCTGGGCCTTCTGCAGGTCCTGCAAGGCCAGCCCGTGCCGGCTCTCCTGCACCGCCAGGTTGGCCTGCGGGACAAGGGAGGGGACGCAGCAATGGACACCGGCACTTGCTCAGAACTGGGCAGGGACACCCACCGCGCTCCTCTCTGCTCCTCCCCTTTCCGTAACTCAGCAGACATGGGTTGAGCTTGTGCTACTTCCAAAGCACTAAAGTAAATGCACGGTTTGTAGGTGACTACATCCGTGGGCAGCCTCAGGAACATTATCATCCAGAAAGACAAGACAACTGGGGACAAATTCATTTTTTCTTAATAATTATATACCCAGGGCCTCCCTGGTGGCGCAACGGGTTGAGCGCAGCGCTGTGGAGCTGTCAGCAGCTGCAGCGCGAGTTCGATGCCAGGCCGGGGAGCTTCCCACATGGCGCGGCAGACATCTCCTGTCTCCCTGCTGCTCCCCTCAGCAGTGTATTTCTGATCTGCCTGTTCTGCTACCCGCTCTGCCTCTGGTGAATCCTCTCACCGCCCCACACCTCTGGCCTGCACCGCAGCTTGTATGCAAAAATAAATAAATCTTTCAAAAAAAGTAATTATATATCCATATATGATCTGTCTTCCAAAATTCTACGCTTATTTTTTTTTATCTAAATTTTTTTTTGTGTGGTGACAGTTTACCCTCCTGCATAGGATTCGGGGGTGTGTATGTTACCACACACCCACCACTAAGGTACCCTAACCCGCCACCGTGCTCCCAGCCTCCCACCACCAATGTCTTTTCAAATCTTATCAAGACTAAGCTTTAATGGTAACTTTCATGAATGTTTATAAGCAGAAAATCATAATTCATTAGAAGTCAGAACATTTTTTTTCCATGAAGAGTCAGATAGCAAATATTTTAGGCTTTAGGGGCCTACGAAACAAAGCCAAGATTATTGCTTAGGCAGTTAGTTATTGAAAAATCACTTTAAAACATCAGTACTGTGCTTATTTCACGAGCCATCAAATACAGGTGGTGGGTTAGATTTGTGGGCCACAGGTTGCTAATCCCTAGATCAGACTTTGTAAAATTAAATGCATTTAGATAAATTACTGAGAAGTGTAATATTAAGAGTTGTAGGGGGGAAACTGAATCTTGAGATCCACCTGCATAGCACAACTCAGCACTGGGGATGAGGCTGGTCAAACAAGACAAAGGCAGGAACATCCAGGTTCCCTGGATATAAATATCTAAGCTTTCAGGGCAGTGGTGTCTTCTGGATGTCTCTGGAAGTTTTCCTCTATCATGAGTCTCCCAGAAGAGAACTGATGCCTTCAGCTATGACCAATAAAAAGGATTTATTTTAAGAAAGCTACTCAGTGATTCTCACAAGACATAATCAAAAGCAGTATCAGCAAGTGTGAGAAACAGTCCATGTGTACAGGAATTTAGGTTCTTCAAAAAAAAAGTTATAATCAATTTCTCCTTTTTAAGTCTAAAACACGTTAGAGTTGACTCAAACGGGGAGATCCGTTACTAGAACCACATTCACTCCGAGGTATTAGAGAAGAAAACATTATTAAGACTTTTTTTAAGATAAATTCTTTTCCTCTCTGAAAATAGATGACTGAATCAAGGTTTTCCCAGGCTTTAGCAGAATAATTCTTTAAGGGGAAATCAGAGTTCCATAACCATTGGAACCCACAAAAGGCAGAAACACAGCCTAAAATTGCTAAATGAAGTAAGTTTAAGGAAAAAGACAAATACTGGTGATTTCACTCAGAGGTGGAATATAATGAAATAAAACAAAGGAATAGACAAATCTTAACCAAAAGAGACCCTGTAAATCTGACTATAGAATTGAGGGTCCCAGAGGGGGAGGGTCGGGGTGAGAAGTAAAGCGGGGAAGGGGTCCGGTGGGGCGTGGTGGAGGCTGTGGGTACCTCGCTGGAGGATGTGATAACATACGTCTAACGAGGTGTGAACCTGTACCTCTGAACACTATACAGTGTTTGAAGCTACCTCGATAAAAAAAAAAAAAATCACTGAAAACTAAATAAATAGCAATTTTTGCAATGAACAAGAATCTCAGTTCTGGAACATTTTTTTCTCAGCTCTGCCCTCAGTGGACCCTGTCCCAGGGACTTAAACACGGAAGGAAAGAGAGTTTGCTCTGTCAGACTTTTCATAATGAACACTAATGTCAAAGACTTGGAGTAGTTCCCTAGGACTTGACTCAGAAAAAAATGTATCTTTTTTAACAAAGCTCATAAACATCACTAGCTAAAAGGTACTGAATACTTCCAAGCCCACAGCTCAACGCAGGAGCTATAGGTCTCTGTGCAAATTACTTAAGATCTGAGCCTCAGTTTCTCCGGCAGGATGTTGAAAAACTACCTGCTAGAGTATGAGTGTGTGTGTGTGTGTGTGTGTGTGTATAAATGTAAAACCCAACTCTGCTACCAGATTTATAATGAGAATGTAATAAATAATATATTGTTATTACCCATATTTAATATTTAAGGCTCTACTATTTATATATTCTGTTTATAAGAACTGATATTTACAGTTTTCTAGAGTTTCAAAGAGAAATCTCATTATAATGAAATCTAAATTTCTATTGTTATACTCTTTGATCAAGTTTATTCACTACTAGAGCCACTTGGCATCTACCGGCCTTATAACATGTAGAAAAGTCTTTGTAATAATTAGTATTGAAGAGGACTCTTAAGGGGTGCCCTTGATCTCTGTTCACTTAGGCAGGAGGTTGCAGCTAGAGCCCCTCCAGGAACACCTGAAGTTGCAGGACACGCTTTGCATTTCTTTTTTTTCTTTTTTTTTAATAATTTTTTATTATTCATATTTTTTTACATTACTGTGTATTCACACATGAACCGTCACCATAGTCCCTTGTGCTCTTTTTCTACCCCTTTTTGAGTCCTTATTCTCCCCCTTGCTGGATGTCTCCTTCTTGTTTGGTTCCCCTATATTCTGGTTATAAGTGAAACCATTCAATATTTTTCTCTTTCTATCTGGCTTATTTTGCTGAGCATGATCCCTTCTAGCTCCATCCATGCTGCTGCGAATGGCATATGTTTATCTTTTTTGAATGCTGAATAGTATTCCATTGTGTATATGTACCACATCTTCTTGATTCAGTCATCTATTTTTGGGCATCTGGGTTGTTTCCATATCTTAGCTATTGTAAACAATGCTACAATAAACATATGGGTTTCTGAATATACTAAATCACCCCAACATCCTGCCCCCTTCACCCTCTCCCTCCCCCAAGCAGGGGCTGGTAGGACCAATGCACCTGCTGAGTTTCCTCCCTGATGGTAGGAAGGACCTGACACTCTGAAAGCCTCTAGATACTGGAGGCTTCTAGGAATGAAGGACTTCTAGAAGCAAAGCCAGGCCCCAGGAACAGAAGCAGCTCCCTCTTCTGGGGGGATCCCTGCCCTTCTCACTACAGGATCAGAGCTGGGTCTGGATGGAAGCTGAGCTACGCTGAACACAGAGGACGAGAGCGCATTGTTCTGTGAATGTCCATTGTTCGTACTGACTTCAGCTCATTTTATTAAAAATAACTACAACAAAATTAAAACTACCTATCCTCAATTCAGCTGTCATTCGCCTTAAGGCACTGTGTGTGCTGATCCTCCAGAAAAATTCAGAAACGATGCCCTGTACTTTTCATTTGACATGGTGATTGCGATTCAGTCAATAATCAGAATGTCCATTTGGAGTTGGGCTAGGGTTTTCTGTGGCCCCTAAATCCATGAGGTCAAGTGGAATGACATCAATCATTTGCAGTGAAACTCTCTAAGTCAAATGAATCTTGACTTAGAGTCTGTTCTTTCAAGTTTCCTTAGTTCCCAAAGAGTCTCAATAACTGAATAAATAATCGTGGGGTGTTAACAATTAAAAAATAAAAAGGGACTTGTAGCTCTATCCCCATCTTCTTTCTATTCTTAATGATTTTGTTATGATGATTAAGTCCCTTGGGTTATTTGTAAGTGGATTTAGTTGATGCTTGAGATGGGTGAGAGATCAGACAAAAGCAAAATAACCAGGCAAGCCAGATGCGTGACGTCTGAGATGTCATGTTCTGTTTTCCCAACATGCACTTGCTCCTCCAACTGCTAAAGACCGTGACACTGAATGGGGGGGTATGGGGGTGTCTGCAAATGAAGCTTAGAAATACAAGTGCTCAAAGGCAAACACTGGTCGCGTTAAATAACAGATGGTACGCCGATTCTTCCCTGAGGGACAAAGAGAGGAGATGGGGCATTTCACCGCAGCCTGTAACCATGGTCAGCCACCAACGCCCTTGACCTGACCTTGATGCCCTCACAGAATTCCCCAGCAGAAAGCTGGACATGATCGGGCAATTCTGCACTGTGGTTTTCTGTTTCTTTTTCCTGCAAGTGGACACTGTGGAGGAAAAGTATCCAGCAGCAGTCTACACCCAGAGGCCCCAGCAGGGCTGACTGGAACAGGATTTCAGAGGCAAAGAGACACTGCGCGCCCGGCCTTCTTATGCTCGCTCCTCTCTGGAACCCAGCCCAACGCCCTGCGGGCAGGAGCCCCCTGTGCTGTGAGAAAAGGCCTGGCCACTGGCCTGGACACCGTCCCACGGGCCGCCGCGCTCCCCGGCAGGCTTACCTTCAGAGGCAGCACTTCTCTGTTTATAGAGAAGAAGGAGGCCATGGCCTTGGTCCAGGAGCAGAGGCCGGCGACGTTCCCGCACACGCGCTTGGCCGTCTCGATGTTGTAATCTGCCATTTCAAAGTAAGGGCTCAAGAATTCTACCACCTCCTCATTGATCGTGTCCTTGGGGAATTGCTACAGAAGAAAGGAGCAAAATGAAAGCCAGAGGATTTCTTTTCATGAAGCCATACTCACAGCACGCTCGGAACACCACCGAAACTGCTGAACTACAGAAAATGGGAGAATGACCCTTTTTTTGATACGTCAAGCTAGGAGGCCATGTCCTGAAGGTGAAAGCATTGTAAAGAGAGACAACAAAGAACTCAGCCAGGGTCTGTCTAACCCTCCATGAATTTACTGGGATCCAGAGAAAGAGTGAATTATGGAGGTGCTGAACACTAATATGGTTATTAGAATTTCCAAAGCAATAAAATTTTCATGACATTAACCCTAAGTAGGTGAATTACAAACCCATAAAATCAACAATGCAAAACAAACACACACAGACATACGCAGCCTAAGGGCATATATATTTCTCATTAACAGCAACTCAATGTTTAAATACGCTCAGGCAGGGGTTCTACAAAACTCACCTGAAAAGTAAAGATAATAACTTGAACATTAGACCCTGAGGGTGATGAATTAATTTTTAATCATAAAACCATCAAATATGAGAGCATTGCATCTTCTACAGGGATACAGCTTTGACAACAGTAACAGGGGTGGATGAAGAAGGCCCTCTGAATCACAAGCGAAGACAGGCGTGACAATGAAACTGGACTTTTTAAGCCTGTTTGACCATCTTAAAAAGAATGATTAAATGTTTTAAAGATTTAAATGATTCAATGCAGAAAGAAATTTAGCCCCTAAATAATTCAGTGAAACCAGCCCTCACAGAATGGCCTGAGTGGAATACCCTTACACTCAGAACGTCTGTCACCCGAGCATCTCACAGGAAGCTGAAGCGCCAAACAGGAAGGGCACTAGGGAACCACCGAGGGCTGTGGTCAGAGAACGTGAATGACAGGAGCTTCCGAAGGCCACGGCACTGCCCCAAGGGGCTGAGAAGCAGCAGGAGTAGCTGGCCAGGAACCTGCTGTACATTCAACTCCATCGTCACATTTTCCTGTGACGACTTTTTGGGTCTGTCACCACTGCCTGGTCAGAGTTAGCACCACCCCCTCCACTCCATGATGGTTACTCCTTCATGGGGTCCCTTATGCCACTGCGTCTCACGTTCAGTGACTGAGACCAGCTGGCTGGTCCACTTGTTTCTAAAGCGACACCCTGCTGGAGTCCAGTCACAGCAGCCCCGGGTGAGGCTGGGTTGAGATGCTGAGTTGAAAGTTGAGTAAACGATGAGGCCAAAGCTGTCACTTGGGAAATGGATGTGAGCTGGGTATTCCCAAGGAGTCGTCTCAAGATCTAATTTTAAATGATAGAACAAAACTTCTAGAGGAAACAAAGAAAAATTATTCTGCTCAGCAGTGAGCAAAGGTTTCCTCACAGAACACAACCCTATTAAGTTAAATATTGATAAACTAGACTACATTAGATGTAAGAAAGTCTTATCCAAGGAGGCCATTAATGGAATGAACAACTAAGGCAAAATGTGGGGGAAATACTTGAAAATGTGTAAATGACAAATCACTCATATTTTATACATAAAGAAATTCTACAAAGTAATAAAAAATTTAAATGGACCAGAAACCTAAACAGACACTTAACTAAAGAATCCCCAAGAAACTTGTAAACGGGTGGAAAGGTTCTCAGCATCACTAGCCATCAGGAAGATGCAAATTATACCCACAAGAGTAAGGCATTACATAAACTGCACAGGACAGTGTAAAGTAGAAAATGGCAGAGAAGAGGCAAAGCAATTCACACACTGTGGTGGCTGTGCACACCGATACGACTAATTTTGAAAACTCGTTGGCACTATCTACTGAAGTTACTTCAGTGTATCACCCAAGAACCAAGCTTCCACTCCTGAGCACATAGCCAGCAGGAATATCCCCACCCAGTGACCTGTGCACCAATATTCATCATAGCTTTACCCCAGTTTGGGGATAAATTTGGCTTAAATTTGAATGAAAAAGGGACTCACACGACAGTGTTTCTCTACGACTGGTTTATACAAACTCATGGAAAATGTTTCTTAAATTTTCAGGGATTTTGTACCTGGTTGTTAAACACAGCCATCACAAAAAATTAAGTGGCGTAGACTTACGACTAAGAGGCCTCCCTGGTGGCACAACGTGTTAAACGCAGCACTATGAAGCTATCCACAGCCACTGCAGCACGAGTTTAATCCCCAGCCAGGGAGCTTCCCACATGGCTCAGCAGACCTCTCCTGTCTCCCTGCTGCTCCCCTCAGCAGTGGATTTCAGTGGATCCGCCTGTTCTGCTCCCCACTCTGTCTCTGGGGAATCCTCTCACCACCCCCGTATGTCTGGCCTACACCCCAGCTCTTGTATGCATAAATAAATAAATCTTTAAAAATAAATAAATAAATAAATTTAAGCCATAAAAACTGACCACCACCACAAATCTAGACCTCTCTTTTATTTTTGGTCCCCAGAGAACCAGATGTCACGCATCAGCCCCAAACCACCGCATATTCATGTCAGGAGAGCACCTAACAATGAAAGAACAAGGAGAAACTCCCGTGTGAGGATAACAGTGAATCTCCCAGATGTGTCGAATGAAGAAGTGAAAACGAAAGTGTTCATAGAACAGGACTTCCTATATGGAAATTTCCAGACTGGCAAAACTAACTATGAAGATAAAAGTCAGAGTAACAGCTGCCTTAGGGGAGATAATAGACTGGATGGCTGGAAATCCAGAAATCCCAATCTGGACTCAGTGTCCGTGAATAGGGACATACATATGCAAATGTTCAGCAGGTTGGCCACTTTGAATTTGTGTACTTTATTATGTGTAAGTGCGATCATAATAAAATTTAAAAGATGCAAATGAATACTCAAAAATGACCATGGAGAATTGCAAAATATAAATGTATGTATTGGTTTGTCTCATAGGCGTACAATATATGTAAATCTATGCATATCGTATTGTCTCCTTATAATAATTTTTGCACACCTTTTATTGAAATGTGTCACTGAGGATGCTGGAACACACCTAATGTCTGGCAGGAGATGCTCTTGTGCTTACCCTGGCTTAGAGCTCAAAGAGAAAACGGTCCTCAGAAAAAACACTAAATGCATGTTCAAAATAGGACTTTGGACTATTATTTGGTCTTGAGAAAGGAGGAATGAAATAAACCAACTGTAGAGAAATAAATACTCTGATCTCACTGATATAAGGAACCAAAGTAGTCAGACTCACAGAAGCAGAGACCAGTGGTGGTTGCCAGGAGCTGAGAAGAGTGGGAAATGGGGTGGGGATGGCCAAGGGCATGAGTTATGAAAAACAAGTACATCCTGAAGCTCTAGAGGACGGCACTGTGAACACAGGTAGCAGTACCGCCTATGCACCTGACGTTTGCTGGGAGAGCACATATTAAGTGTGTGTGTACAGACTTGTGTGAAGAAAAACCATAGGAAATATATGATCACAGAAAGAATATATGTATTAATGGTTTGGTGATGGAGATTATTTTACAGTGCAAACATGTATCATAACATTGAGTCATATGCCTGAAATCCACTTTACTTTGTCAATTATACCTGGATAAAGGGGGGGGGGGGATCTTGGTAAGTAAAAATACGTATGTAAATGTTTTGTAGAAACTTAGTCTATTAAAGGCCGAGTGAGGTCCAGGTCCTTCCTAGTCCGTCATTCCGGGAGTACCAACCTGTAAGTTCTGTAAAAAGTTCCCAGCAGTCATCAGTTTCAAAGACTCCTGCCAGGAAGGAATTGTGCAGCTTTTGTCCAGGTCGATTTTCACGGCGTTGACCTTCCTTTGAAAGAGCAGAAGGACACAGTCCATGATCCTCATGATGAGGTGGGGGGGGCGGCCCAGCGTGCGGACGGTGGCGATGTCGGAAGGCTTGATGGTCTGCGGAGAGACGGGGCATCGTCCAGGCTCGGGTGAGAAAGTGCAGACAAACTGTCATCTCTGCTCGCTGCTGTTCCCCCAGAGGAAAGCGAGCATCCCTAAGTTAGGTGCAGGGCCAAGAGTGTCAGATGCATATTTCATCCAAGCAATACACAAACCCCAACATTGAAATCTGTAGAGTTGAAACTGATGGCAGGAGAAGCGGGGAGTGAGAAATGCTGGCAAGCAGCTAAGGAGCTGGGACTTCTCTAAAATTGTGTTTTGTGCCAGAGAAAAGGAAAGTGTAATCTGAAAAGAAAAAAGAATACTCAGCACTTAAGTAGATGCCAGGGCAGCTTAGCCAGAAAACTGCAGGGTTTGCAGGGCTTTTTACTCATTAGTTATGTAGGTCAAGAGGCTGCCCCTCTCTCTTAAGCAACTCAGACTCGTCACGATGGACTGACATTAGAGGGTAGCCCCGGGGCTGACAGATTGAATAATTCGAGGTTTCTTAGCTGGGACCTGACCTTTAAATGATAGAACTGGAGCAGCAAGAATTCCACTAAGCTCTTAGACAAGTTCTATCCCATTTCTAGTACAGATTCTTCCAGAGTAAATTATTTAATAGTCACAGAGACCTGTCATGGCTGATAATAATAACTGTTCTAACTCTTAAACTCCTGATGGAATAAGCATTAGAAAAATACTAAAATAACAGTCTAATACAGTCCTGTATCTAGGACACGTCGTGAACATTCATTTCTTCCCAGTCTTGAAAATCTTTCATCTTATTTGCTCTGACACCTTCCTGTCAAGAGGAGGGAGCATGACCTTCCTATCAAACCTAATGATCTTTTCTCTGAGGATTGAGGGGAGAAAAGGAAGAAAACCACTAAAATTGGTGATTAGGGATAGAACTATTTCTGTTGAAAAGATTTTTTTAATCGACTAACACTTTTGAAAGCTAGACGCTTGGAAGTGGAGGAGAATTTGTGGTAAGACGCAGAAAAGGCAAATAGACCTTTATTTAAGATGGTTTTAAAAGAAAGGAGAGAAAAACAGTGGGCAGCAGCTGTCCACGTCTCCAGTCATTTTCTCAGCCAAGACCCATTAACACAAGGCTGTAGATGAGGAAGACCCAAGTAAAGCAATATTAAATTAGATCCAAAAATCTTACACTGAATCCAAAAACTGGCCCAGCTCCTTTGGGTGTGACCTATCTCACTAAACTCCTATTTTCTCAGAATCCAACCTCCTTGCAAATCTCACCATTTGTGCTCTTGCCACACACAGAGACCTATTCAGACCCCATCACCACCGAGAGGCACTAGAGCAGTAGTTCTCCGTTTGGGTGATTCATATAGAACCTCAGAGAAGGTTGCATCTCACAGAAGTACCTCAACACACCTAATGAACGAGTGAGAAAATGTTCTTTAGGGAGTTTGTGACTTTCCCAAGAGTCACATAGCTATTGGTGACGCAACTTAATCGAGAATCCGTGCCTCGTGCCACTACATACAAGTGAGGATAACAAGACGGCCAGCAGCGAGTGCAAAACCCACTGAGCACTAACAATGTCTCCGAGCAAAAGGTCACGTGAAAGCACTCCAGGGGAGAGCGCTTAGCCTGCAGCAGGGGCGCACTCTGCCTAGCCGTCCTCGAGGTTCTCGGGGTTAACACCGCAAGGCCTGGCACGGTCTCACCTGCAAGGCTGCCTCTGCTTCCTCCAAAGCTGGTTTTGCTGCCTCCAGTTTCTCTTCGGCGATGGCTTTGTCTTTGGAGATACTGTCCACGATGGCCTGGGCCTTGTCCTTCACCTTCTGGACCTCGGCCTTGACCGTTTCTGCAGCCTGTGCTTTCATCGTCACTTCCTTCAAGACCTAGTTCATTATAAAACAAACAAAACCCACCCAAGCAAAATTTACCAAAGACTCGCTGAAGAGGGGCATTTTCATTCTGATTGGCTTAGACCATTTCCATACACAAAATGAAGCGCATGTTATCCTACTGGAAGGCGGAGCTTCAGGCGGGTACAAAGTGGCCACGAGCCCACCGCTGACATCTGAGAGCAGGAGCGGAAGCCGAGGGGCTGGGAAAGTCCACCCACCATGTCGGCCTTTTCATTGGCCACTTGGAGCTCCTTTTCCTTCGCCTCCAGTTCTTTGCTCAGCGCTGCAACGGACTCTGAGGCTTCTTTTAGCTTTTCCAATCCGCTATTCATCCTGGGATTGAACATCCAAGGGAGCCACGTCACAGTTGTGCTACCTGACTGTGTTTTCCAAGTTCTGGTCTACTAATAGGGACAGTAGCGGGCACATTGAAAGGATGAATGAATGACTCCCTATGTCCTTACTCAAGGTCTTCAACACGTTCTTGGAAAATGCGATTTTCAGGGAAATAATGAATGACAAAGCTACATGATTGTAGGCTAGTAGGTATGAACAGGTGTTAAGTTCCTACAGCATGTTTCTAGTGAGAAAAACTGCAACAGACTTCTCAGTAAAGATCCAGAACGCTTCTAACATTCAACAGTCACTGGTCTGCATTCACTCATTTTCCAGCCCTATTACTCCTGTTCAGGGTTGAGGGTGGCCTGAACCTATCCCAGCAGATCAGGGCGCAAGTGACCTCACCTGGACAGGACAAATGTCCACCTCAGGGTGCACCTCTCTCTCTCTCTCTCTCTCTCTCTCTCTCTCTCTCTCTCACACACACACACACACACACACACACACACACACACACACACCCCGACTGGAGTGATCTGGAGTGATGGAGATACACAAATGAGCCACAGGTGTCTCTCTTCGGGATGTGACAGGAAACCAGGGCCCCAGGGAAGACCCACACAGATGTGGGAGAGCATGCAGAGTCCACAGACTATAGTGCCAGCAGGGACCTGATCTCTTTTGTCTACTCAACTTTCTTACAAAAAGATGCTGAACAAAGTGATGTTATTTGAGACCCACTGGATGTGCCAAAAAAAAATCCACGCATGTTGCCACATAGCATGTGCATGTCCAGGCTGGAGTCCAGGCAGAAGACGCTGCCTGTTCTCACAGACTGTGTGTGCAGAAGGCAAACTTGCTAAAAGCGCCGTGGCATGAGAAGCAAGAGTCAGCCCGGGACATGCTGAATGAGGGTTAGCGAGGTGACGAAGGACTTCAGGTGCTTGAAGCCCTATGGTGGAGGAAGGAAAATAAACAACTTTTGTTTTTTCAAAAGACCAATACAGTTTAAAAAAAAAGTTGGCATCAAGAAAAGGAACAAATTTAAAGCCATCAGGCAGCGCGTTCAAAGGAGGGAACAGTGACTTTGGGACAAAGTGGATGGACCTGGAGGTGACGTTGCCATGAGAAACCAGAACAGGGATGACAGGTGCTGAAAGGCTTCACTCAGGTGCAGAACATTAATAACCAAGGAAGAAAAACTGGAAAAAACACCACATAAATAACCCTCAGACTGAAAGACACGGTGCTTGCCAGAGAGGAGGGGGCAGGAGGGTGCCGGGAGGGGACAGGGGACTGGCCCTGGGCCCCTCAGTGGGGTGAGTGAAGCTGTGCTGCCGCAACCATACAGTCAGGTGAACAATTGTCAAATCAATAAAATTTGAGAAAAAAATAAATAAAGCTTCAGAACAGCCTCATGAAGGGACTAAAATAAGGTGAACTTGAGACTGGTGGCCTCAGAGCCTTCTGTGCTATTGCCCACCCAGGGGTCCCCTGTGTCGCACCCCTGGATGATTCTGGGCATATTCAGGGAGAACATTTACGAGCAAGGCAGAGCCGTGAAACCTGGAACAAACTCCAGCGGAGCAGGGTATTTACTCACTGTGCAGAGAGCACAGACACTGGCCAGACTCTTGCATGCCAGATGCTCAGAAAGGGGTGTGCTGAGAGATGAGAGGGAGGCGGGGGGTGTCTGAGTTCTCCATGCCCTTCTAGGTTATTGCTATCATCATGTCAGCCATTGTTATAGGAGGTAGCAGAACACAAAACGATGGTGACACGTTAAGCTGCTGACCAGTATTGAAGCCCCTGGAGACCATGTGGTGGTGTCTTGACTGGGCATGAGAAGTTTTCTCAACCTCAGCACCACTGTATTTTGCCTGGAGAACTCGTCACCATAGCTCGCTCTCTAGTGCATGGTAAAACCTTAGCAGCGGCCTTCACCTCTACTCCCTGGTGCCCTAACCCCTCTCTCCGCCCCACCAGCCCAGTTAGAACAAACAAAAGCATCCCCATCAAGGGAAAAGGTGCTCCTGGAGCTCCTCTGCCCCCGATGAGAACCACTGCTGAAAGGGTCTTTCCACTGACCTGTTGGCCAAGGTCTGCACCTCCACGTGCTTCTCTCCATAGATGAACTTGTAGCCCTGGATGAAGGAGAGGTACGACTTGGGCGTCACGTGGGTGGAACGTCGGAACCTCTGGAAATAATCGACACACTTCTCAGCAACCCCGTCTTGGAAGGAGCCCATGCACTGGACCACCTCCTTCTTGGTCTCCGGGCTGCAGTCGATATCATAGGAAGACAGGAAGTGTTCAGACACTGGAAAGAACAAAGACAGTAGCAGGTGAAAGATAAACGTGAGTCACCATCTTATTTATCTATTTATTTTAGGGGACAGCACAAGCACAGTCCCCCATGACCCCACGTTATACAGCGGAGTTTCCACATTTTGAGAAATCACAGGGATTAGCACATCCCGAGAGCCAGGGGATGAGCCTCACCGTGGGAAACGTCTTCCATGAACATGGTATCTCCCCGGCCCGGGAAGTACATGAATCACCATTTTAAAGGTGAACTGGCTATTTTTGAAAAACTGAGACATTTCTTAGGACTGTGCCATTTTTATAACCCCAAGTAGGCAGATGTGTGTGTGTGTGTGTCATGCACACACACATATATCAGCATTTGGGGCCCAAAGCTGATGACATCAACAATTTAATTTTCCTTTTCTTGTCCAAAGCTTCAACAGACTTTAAGCCTATCATCATCCCTTGCTTGCTGGTACATATGCAAAGAAGTTTCTTCTTCCCAGCTACAGGGTCTGCTTGGCAGTCAGCCTGTTTTATGGTTTACATAAGGACAAAAATGGTACAAAAAACTCAGAAATCAGTGCCCACCTGGTAGTCATATTTAACAATTCCATTTATTTTTTACTCACAACCTGTTCTAGATCCTTAATTCCCCCTGGATCTGACTGCATCTGGCATGGGGACTGTTCATCACACTGTTCTTTTATGCTGGGCCATCCTGTTCTTAAACATGGCTACTGGTCACTTATGGTGGGTTTAATTTACAGGGTCCTTTAAATGTGTTTGGGTAAAGACATCCTATCACAGAACTTATTTTTTCCCCAGTGATACACAGGGGACCAATTTCCTTTTGTAAAAACAGGCCATGAAATCAGAGCTAATCAATCACCACACACAGATTGGTGTTAACCACACACCCATGAAGACTATGAGAGGAGCATAGTCTTCATGCATACGTGGAATTTAGTCTCAACCCCAAGGAATTGACAAGGGCTATGCATAATGCAGTTAAAATTATCGCAGTCACTTTAACGTATCATAGAAAAAATGGTCTATGGATTTTCTTAAAAAACATTTAGAATATTGAGTAATATACAGAGGTGCTGCAAATAGAAATAAGCCCAAGCAAAAGGACAGAAAGAGAAGGGATCGTGCCAACAAGCTCACCAGGTGGTCCTTAGCCAAGAAAAAATGGAATCTCTTCACCTTTGGTAACTAATCACTGAGTAAGTTTAATGCAGTAATTGTGGGGCAGGATTTACATATACGTAAATAACAGATAACAAATGTATCGGCTGGTTCCAAGAACAGTTTACCATCTCCACTGAAAAGCAGTAAGTTAAGTCACTGGGAATCCTATTTCCTTATACAAGCTAAGCAGCCACTATAAAGAACAGTTTAACTTCTAAGAAGTGTTAGTTTGGACCCTGGAAAAATAAGGGCAATTGTTGCCTATGACAGATTTTTTGTAGGTGTTAACACGGTGGCTGCAGCGTTTAGCATGACCCGATTCGAAGAGCTTCCTTGTCCTCAGAGGAGGCCCACTTTGAAGATGGACGTGCATTCACCATGTTAGGAGTTTTTCTTCTTATGGGAACAGAAAGAACCAATCAAGGTAACTTCTTTCTCTTTGTAGCAACTTGTCTTTTTGTCACTCCAAAAAAAAACCAGGCAACTAAGAGTCCAAGTTGCAAGCTAAGTTAGCACCGGAAAGAGAAGTGGGCAAAAGGGGACTGGCTGAGAGGCTGGAGAAAACAGGCCTGGGGGGAGGAGGAAAGGGTGACTCAGCCGGGCCAGAGTGGAGGAGGGAGCAGGGACACAGAAGGAGGGTGGGAGGAGGGGGCAGGAGACATGGG
>PVIJ01017893.1:0-28009 GCA_004024925.1 Scalopus aquaticus | reverse complement strand
CTTCCATACCTTTGCTATTGTGAACAGTGCTGCAATGAACATACGGGTGCATGTATCCTTTTGGATTAGTGTTTTTGTATCCTTTGGGTAAATTCCCAAAAGTGGGATTGCTGGGTCGTATGGAAGCTCCATGTTTAGCAGTCTGAGGAATCGCCATACAGCCTTCCATAGTGGTTGGACCAGTTCACATTCCCACCATGTCCTTTTCAAGCAGGTAGAAAATTAGCAGTCACTGGCATCTCGATGGTGGGACTCAAGTAGCATCTCTAGCTTGGTCTCTGCTATGATTTTTTTTTTTTTTGTTTCTGTTTCTGTTTTTGATGAAGGACTTTTGGCTGTTAGAACTTGTTACTAGTGTGTTTAGATGCAATTTCAGGGGACTTGAGATCCTAAAACCTTCTTTTTCTCCTGTGATAGAGAATTTCTTCCTCATGGAGAACTGTTCACCAGCCATCTTTAGTTATAATGACTGTGCAGAACATCTAGTTCCAATTATCATGGATTCCTTTCTCCAACATTCTACATACACTTTCGCCCAAACAAATAAAAGGTGAAAATCTTGCACTATAAAATACTATACAATTTCCAAACATCCAAAGCTAAGATAGGAGCAGAGTCCTCTTCTCTCTCTATCCAACCCAGATATGTTTAAAATTTTTCCTGGTTTTTGGCAAGAGGGAGGGTTGACATAAAAAAGATTATGACTTAATATGCCCATATAAATCTTACAGAGTCATTCAAAAATATCTTACAGATGTTTCCTTTTTAAAAAAAAGGATTAGAGAACCAAGTGTTAACAATATATATTGAACATCTTCTATGTGAACTGTTAACAACTTGCTCCATATATAGATATGATGGTAGCCTGGGAGTAAGAGTGAGAAACTATAATGAGGCTGGGGGCAGAAAGTTAATATATCAAGATAGAGTAAAATGCAAAATGAGCAATACGAAGATAAAGTTGAGATCTTTTTCTTGGAAGGGAGCTGGTATAGAATTTATCCTAAGATGAATCTGAAGGATGGGTGATGGAGAATAAGGTATGTAAACTCAAAGATTGAGAAAGAGTTGGGGAGTTTATCCCTAGGTAGATTTTCCAACTGGTCCTTTGATGAAAGTTACATTGGATAACCTCAGATGAGTTTGACTGTCTGAAGATTCAAAAGGTTAACTGTTTCAATTGGTAGTATAAATTGGAGTAGCTACCCATGGGGTAGATGGGATGGGAGTCTTTAGGCGTTTGGTACAATCTCTATCTATAATAGTCATATAAACAAGCAAAAAAGATAGTGAATATGGGAGTTCCTGGCGATTATAGGATCCATTTAGAGTAAAAGAATTTTATCCAATAGAGACTTTCTTGAAAAGAGATGATAAAGAGACCGTGATTTCGCCTGTGGTCTAAATATCAATTGAGTAGAGGGGAACTAACTCCTCTTTAACTTGGGGGAAGGAGAAAGATGATTAAGTCATTAGTTAGATAAAGCAGAAGCTGACAGCAAAGATAAAGCATTGGTATATCTGAGGAGATTTTTTTTGGTGCTGCTTTAACTGCAATATTTTATACTTTTGAAAAAGGTGAAGTCAACTAATTTGTCTTCCTGACTATGTAAAGCATTAAAAGCCTTTTTAAATGATACTCGATCATATTGAATGGTAAGTTTTTTCTCTTGATGTTTTCTGTGCCTCAGGTGTGTCTACCCATGGGTCCTCTTTCCTCATTAGGCATCGAGGAGCAGCCAGTGAAGTAAATTATAGGTCTTCCCCCCCCCAAAAAAAAAAAAACCCTCTTCTGGGACTTCTTAAGCGTATAGGAATATCCTGTAGAATTGTACTACTTCTATCCTCAGGACGTTTTACTGGGAATTGTTTCTCTTATGAAATGAACTGGCGTTTCACCTGAGGTGATCCTGGGCTAAATTGGAAAGTAGGTATCTGTTGTATTTTTCTGCATTTCCTTTCTGGGATTTTCCCTGTTCCCATGCCTCTCCAGTGGGAGAGTTTCATTTTTCTCATAAAGCCTTGTATTCAGTGACTGTCAACTTGGAAGCTATCGATACTACGGTGGAGAGACCATTTAACCCACTCAGTGAGGCTAAAATTTTGATAAAGATCACTTTAATTGAATGCCTATGAAGCAAATTTGTAATGGTGAAGTTTTTGGAATCATAATGGGATTCCTGTTGGGAAAGGGTTTTTGGGTTAGGGGTAAATTTGGGGAGCCCTTGAATTCTCCCTGGTGATAAACTTCATGCATAGCATCTCTGAGCTCACCAGAATTTGATATCCTGGGTCTGTGGGTAGGATGGCTTGAGGCTGTACAGAGCGAGGTACTGGGATTATGAGTAGCACAAAGCTGATTTTCAGCAGACTGTTCTCTTTTTCTTTCAAGCAGCAATGATCTAAGAAAATGAAACACACACACACACATACACACACACCCCACTATTAATGTATTAAGCAGCAAGGACAAATTTGGTCTGGCTTGGGGGAGATGATGATACTTGGTGTATGTGCTGGTTTCCATTTGATTCCATTTACAGGCAAACGAAAAATGTATGCAGTCTCGGGTAGGTCAGATCTTCAGAGATTTAAGCTGTTAAATGGTGACTGGGCCTGGGAATATGGGATGATTTTTGAGGAATTCACTTCTGTAAAAGATTAAAGAATATGAAAGCCCCTTCATCTTACTCAAATACAGGCAGTCAATCTGCCCTTTGCATGCAATAAACTGGGACTTTAGAAGTGAAGATCAAATAATCCAGGATGGAAAATTGGTTGGAGAACGTCCAGGCTGACCTGGATGTAGACATTACTCCTGGCTTGTCTCATCTCTTGCTACAAATCATCCAGCAAGGAATAGGCAACAGCAACTTCAATTCACACACTTTTGAAGGATGGTGACTTCCGTATTATCCATGGTGAAATTCACAGCCAACAATCAATATGTATTTTCAGGCAAAGAACCATCATTCATTTCTGTTATAAGACAATCTCAGGCAGAAATCTTATCTTTTGTGACTTGAATGCACAGCATTTCAACTACTTTATTACTGTGGCTAAGAACAGGGTTTTACTCTGACTGGCATTTAGCTGCTGATGTTTTGTGAATGGCCATTTATGTTGGGGGATCCAGAATAAGTGTGAGTGTTGGGGGAAAGTATGGGAAGGAGAAGGAAAGAAAAAGTTGTCTGCAGGGGAAAAGCCATTTTTGTTAGCTCAAAGCAGCTTAATTTGTTATCGTTGACACTGAGTGTAATGTTGATTTAACTTTTGCATCGGGGTTATTGATTTTACAGTGAAAAGCCAGACACCAGTCATTGTCTCACAATGACCAGCACAATCAGAATTTCAGACCCAGCATGATGTAGAGGAGGCAAGGCTGCCGGAAGAGAAAGGATCTTGTTCTGACTCTGAGAATTAGCCGGTGACATTCGCCAAGTTGCTTTCCTTCTGTGAATTTCAGATGTTGCATCAGTCAAGAGAAAGATGTAGGTGCTTCTGACCTCTGATGTCTTCTGTCTCTGAGTCTTTAACTCTGATGGGGGTTGTGTTTTACTTTTCAAAATGTCATAATGTCATAAGTGCATAAAACGAGGCAGGTTTCTAAAAAAAACATAAACACGAATCTAATTTAATTCACTTCTTGAAGTGTTAACTGCTGCCCAATTTTAATTTTTAAAAACAGCTATGAAGCTCAGGAGATGACAGAGACACTCCTTAGAAATTAGGCGGGGGAGATACCATGATCACGAAGGTGGTTTTCCCAGGGCGAGGCTTATCCATTGCACTCCGGATGTGCTGACCCCTGAGATTTCCCCAAATGTGGGAAACTCGACTGCATAATTTGTGGTAGTGGGGGACTGCGTTCGCGCTCTCCCCTGACAACACGGTAGAAAAACAGGGTATGACCGATTGTTAGTTATATTTAATAAATAAATAAAAAAAAGAAATTAACCAGTTTCCCCGAGTACTATTTAGATAGCGGTAATGATCATCACCAGGATTTGTAAAGTGCTCTAACATTTGCAGAAGGTTTACAGGCACCATCTCATTTGCTTCTTCCTTGAAGACTGGAGGTGCAAAAACTGTATCTCACATTAAAATAAAACAACAACAACAGCAACAACATACAACAAAACAGTTTGTTGAAATAATTTGGTTATACATCCATCTGTGTCCTCTGAGCCTTTGTTGTGTGGCAGGCCCTTGTCTGGGCTGGGCATGGATAGACATGGTCTGGCCCTTGTGGAGTTCACTGCAGAGTCAAGTAAACAAGTGATTGAACAATTAGCCAGTAGTGGTGGAAGCTCACTAGTTCATGGAAACTGGGTTGTCCAGGAGGGGTGACAGAACAGGGGGACCGTTTTTATTGGCCAGACTGGATCTGGGTGTGGAGTCAGCTGCACCAGCACTTCACAGTGTGGCAGTGTGACAGGGTGCCTCCCATCTAGTGGACAGGTATTTTTGCAATTACGGTCAATGCATAGAGTATGAAATCGACCAGGTGTACAGAGAACTACTATGGGGGTTGGTTCTTTCATTTGGATTTAGGAGCTTAGATTCCGTTTCATTTTGAGAGTTGACCTTTGGGAAAGCTGGCATAGAAGATCAATTAGATGGTATGATTTAAATGACATTCTTTGCATTGCTGATTGGGACTAAACTTGTGTACTGCTGACTGTTTTTAAGAAATTTCTTTAGATGAGATTGCATTTATAGCTGAGAAAGGAGCACAGACCCTTTAAAAGAAGAAGCAGATGTATTAAAGAACAAAAGCATCATAACGGTTTTGTAAAGGTTGCTATGGAAATGACTGAATGCAAATTTTATTTTAAGTCCCTTGAAGTTAGCAATCTGTGGAGAGTGAAGTTGGAGCAGGTTTTTTTTTTTATTTTTGTTTTTTGTGGTTAAGAGAAATAAAAAGAAAAGGAGGGAGGGAGGGAGAGAAGGTATAGAAAGGGAGAGAGGAAGAGAGAAGGGGAGGGAGGGAGATGAGGGGGAGAGAAGAAAGGGGAGAAGAATAGAGGGTGGGAGAGAAAGAAAAAGAGAGAAAGAAGGGAGGGAGGGGAGACAGTCTTAAAGTTGGGGCAAAAAGAGTTTGAGGTTTCTAATCTGGAAGAGACCCCTGAGATCATTTAGGGCAGTAGTTCTCAAATTAGAGTGAGAATCACTTGGAAAGTTTGTTAAAGCACAGATTTCTGGACTGCAGCCAGGAGATTCTGATTGGATAGGTAGAGTGAGACCCCCACATTGACACTTCTGATAAACTCAGTGCCGCTGCCGCTGCTGGGTGAGGGCCACACCTTGGCAGCACTGATCTAGGTAACTACCTTCCCCTCAGTTTATACATGGGGAAACCGAAACTTGGGGAGGTGAGGGGCAGGCTCAAGGTGACCGAAAGTGAGTAGAGGACCTGGGGTTAGAATCTGCAGTCTGCCCACCCTCCCCCCTGCCTCTTCCTTCTCAAGGTAACTGACTCCCACTTTGGTCATTACCAAGATTGTAGAGCTGAGTTAGGAAAGGACTGAAACCTTCCAGGCTGGTGCTTTCTCGTATGTCTCCAGGGTTTCCATTCCTAGAGGAACAATGCACCAGGGGATTATGGGGTTTCCCTTTCAGTAGCCAGATTATTCAGAAAGTGTTCTCCTTCAAAATAGAGGGCAAGGAGAGCTGGCTTTGTTAAGTCGATGAATCTGAGCCCCACGATAGAGGTCAACAGTCAGTAGTAATGGAAAGGCTCGCTAAGATGGCTAAAAGGGTGCCCGTAGCAAGTACTGGGGGAGGAAGAACCTTGTCCGCTGCCTTCTCAGGTTCAGTTCCTGGGAGTCTGTGAATTAGACTAAGGACAGGTTGACAAGAGAGAAAAATACCATTTTATCAATATTTTATTTGCATAGAAACTTACTCAACGAAGAGGTTGGGCTAGGGACTTCTATACATTTGAACAAAAGAAAGGGGGATTTGGGCTTCAGGGGTGATGAATCTTGGGGAAGTGAGCAGGAAATATATGGGAAATCTAATGGGAAGGTAAAAGTTATTTTCATAAGATGTGTTTATTCAAACTCACCTCACTGCGCCCTTCCTGCCTGGAGGGGTGGGGGACAGAGAAACTTCTGCCTTGCTTTTAAGGGGATGGCTGAGAACTCCTCCTGCATCTGCTGCTTCTCCATTGCTTTTAGCTCAAAATAACTCTCATGCTGGAGTGGAATATTCTGGGGTGGCATATTCTGGCTGCCTTCACTGCATAGAGGACTCAGGGACTTGCCGATGTTAGGGTTGGTGAAACTCAGCAGTGTGTTGTAGGGCAGTGGAGACTGGGCAGTCGTCTGGCCTGAGGTGAGCTTAGTGTTCGCTCGAACACTTATTGCAAGGACTAGCAAAGTTATATTTCAAATGGTTTTATTCATTTTTATTTAAAAAACTTCTTACCTTAATTATGTGTTCTATTTATAGACAAGTATTTACTGATGTTGCTTAAGGAAGAATTCTATTTTACCTTTTAGAAAATAGTGACGTTAACCATGTCCCTATAAATAATAGCTATTTTTTACCACTAGATAATTACTGAAGGACCATCATCTACCTTATCTCAATTATGGGCAACCAATTAGGAAGAAAGATAAAGTTCTGGGAAGGTGGGGCTGGAAAACACAACTCTCTAAAGTGACAGTGAATGCATGGGCCTCCTGCCTTAGAAGTCCTTCCCCACCTGGGACCCCAGTGCTCGAGTTAAGCATTAGCTCATTCCTGCATCATGGAGCAGATGCACGCTTACGTTGCTTGTTTGTTACTCTGCAGGAGTTAGCTGATCAGGTCACTTTCCTCCGTGACAGGAGGGGTCCCGGGCAGCACAGGCAGAGGGAGGCAGAGCAGAGGACGCGCCCCGTGAGCCCCGTGCTTGCTGTCTTCACCATGAGCCTACTTCAGGAATGCAATGTTCTGCTCGGCATTTATACATTAATTTTTCTCTCCAATTTTGGAAAGGAAAGGATTGCAGTCAGCAGTTGGCCAGGTGGGAGGTCTATTTTGGGCACTGGGGACCTTCCAGGAAGCCCTGAAATCACATTAAAAGGTGACTTTGCAGCTTTTCTCCCATTTCTGCTCTTCCTTTAAAGAGACTTGCTCCTTCCCTCACTTTCTGGTACACTCTAGGTCAACAGCAGTTCATTTGCAGGGTCTTCTGAACAGCAAGCTCAGGGTGGTGCCATTTACTGGTGCTGGATCAGCTGGGTTCAACTCCAGTGCTGCCGCCCTGTGACCCAGGGAAAGTTACCAACCCCCTTAGCGTCTCCTTTCCTCAGTTGTAAAAAGGGAATTAAGTATCTGGCCAGTTTCATCCATCCATCCGTCCATCCAACCTAACCCAACCCAACTCAATATAATCGAATGTATATATCACAATAGTGAAAATTAGAACAGGAAACATTTGTAAAACAGCCAGTATCATCCAATCCAGGCCATTGCAGCTTGGGATTTCAGAAGCAAACGCTGAGATGCTCAGCCCTTGAATCCCTGCCTGACTCACGCGCTGGATGTGGCTCCCGGTAACAGGCTCGCTCCTAAAATAAGGGGCTCCCACAGCGGGGCTGACCCTGCGCGGCAGCTGGAGGCCGCCCACTAGCCGCACTCCTGCAGGGAAGCAGCTAGGCCTCCACTGAAGGCTGGATGGTTCATCTTCAGATCTGTCATGTGGGCATTTAACAAACAGGTCTCCTCTCTGTTTTACCTCTTCTCCCTCTTCTTCCCATTCTCCATCTGTCTGTCTCTCCTGCACCTGCCTTCTCAGGCCCCACCCTCCTCAGTGGGCTACCCCATTGGGGGCCTGGAAGTGGCGCATGTTTCAGTGGGACCCCAGTACATTCAAACAGAAAGTACCTTAAACATTACTATTATTATCATTTTATTATTATTTTTGGGGGTGGTCTCATTTAGATAATTTACCAGTTACTCATAACTCTGTTTTTACTTTGGTAGAGAAAAGAAAACAGCCAGGCTTTATTTTGCAGAATGGAACAACACAGATGCCGGCCAAGGCACCGTGGGCCCCTGGCCTGCCAGCTGGTTCAAACAATAAGGGAGAAGGCGTTGGATGTTTCGCCAACAGATTTCCAAGAACACCATGGAAGCTAAAAAAAAGTCACTTGGATGTGTTTCTTTCTCTCTGGTACCTTTCAGAACGATTAAGAGACTGAAGGATCATGAATAGGGACATGGATTTGATCCCAGTTGGGAGGAGGTTACTGTTAAGGTTTCTGGGAAGCCAGTGTACGAATTAGAGAATAGGAGATGATAGAAGATTTCTTCCTTTTTTTTTTTTTTAAAGATTTATTTATTTATACATACAAGCTGGGGTACAGGCCAGAGGTATGGGGCGGCGAGAGGGCTCACCAGAGACAGAGTGGGGAGCAGAACAGGCAGATCAGAAATACACTGCTGAGGGGAGCAGTGGGCGAGGCAGGGGAGGTCTGCCGCACCATGTGGGATTCTTCCTGGTGGGGCGTCGAACCCGCATCGCGCTGCGGACAGCTCCACAGCGCAGTGCTCAACCGCTGCGCCACCAGGGAGGCCCGATAGAAGATTTCTAATGGCTATAACATTAAGAAGCTGCTCTGACAAAAAATTGGGTGTGTGGGCAACGGGAAGGCAGACCCCTGGCAGAGGACTGGAAGCAGCTGGGTGGGCACCGGATGAGTGCAATATTGTCTTCCTAATCTAAGCCATCCTGGCATTCCAGGGAGATGCCAGTATCTATGGGTGTCCTAGCCCACATGTCTCAGTTCCTGGGATAATTCCAACAGTTGTAGAGAGAGTGAGAACATGTGCAGCATTTGATCATATTACGGACAGTGCCACTGATTCTGTGTTCTGGCAGTGGATTTGCTCTACGTGAAATCTCCTGTGTCTGGCTGGAAGCCCAAGTCAGGGGCTGGAAAGGACGCCAGTGCAAACGTGAAATCTGCCATATGGTGGCCCTTGTGGACTGGCTTCCTTCTGGGGGCCCAAGGAGTCCTAGGACAGTGGAAATTCCTTTTTGGACCCATTTCAAACCTCAGCCATTCTTTTTTTTTTTTTTAAAGATTTATTTATTTATACATACAAGCTGGGGTACAGACCAGAGGTGTGGAGCGGCGAGCAGGTTCACCAGAGACAGAGCGGGGAGCAGAACAGGCAGATCAGAAATACACTGCTGAGGGGAGCAGTGGGAGAGGCAGGAGAGGTCTGCCACACCATGTGGGATTCTCCCCGGCCGGGGGTCGAACTCGCTCACTGCTGCTGACAGCTCCACAGCGCAGCGCTTAACCGCTGCGCCACCAGGGAGGCCCAAACCTCAGCCATTCTTTAAAAAAATTGATTTTGTAAAAGCAACATGAGATATTGCCTCTTAAATTTTAAGTTTATGATATATTACTACAGGTACAGTGTAGCACAGCAGAACCCTAGAACTTACTCGTCATACTTAATGGAGACTTTATGGCTGTTCATTCCCTGCTGTACTGCAGTCCCCCCATCTCAACCCCTGACAGCCACCATTCCAGTCTTGGGTTTTATTCCCGTTGCCCACACACCCAATTTTCTGTCAGAGCAGCTTCTGAATGTTATAGCCATGAGAAATCTACTGTCATCTCCTATTCTCTAATTCGTACATTGGTTTCCTGGAAACCTTAACATTAACCTTCTCCCAAATGGGATCAAATCCATGTCCCTTCAGGTAAGTAGAGACATGCAATTCTTGTCTTTCTGTGTCTGGCTTATGTCCCTTGGCACAATGTCCTCAAGGTCCATTCATACTGACTTATTGTGGAATAATCCTTTTTTTTTTTTTTTTTTTTAAAGTCAAGCTTCAGCCATTCTGTAGAAATAGCTAATAGCAGGACCCATTATTTCTATGTTTGGCAAGTTCAACATGGAATCTTGATGTGATTGTACAGGATAAGGATAGAATAGGCTTGTACGGTGTTCAAACTCTATTCTCCCATCAGTGGTCTTGTTTCATTGGCGAGGACACTGGCACTTGGAGAGACTGAGTAACTTGCCTCAGATCTCACAGTGGTGACAGGGTGGCAGGACCTGATTTCTCTCCTCATTTGGCTTCACAGACTTCAGGTATTTGGTGACCCTGGTTCTGATTTTTCATTAGGGAAGACATGAGGATGTGGACATTTAATTCCATGGAGATGAAGTCAGGTTCACTACCTAACCTGGGCTTCAGAGGTACCACTTGCAAGCTGCCAGGTCTTCTTTTCTTTCCTCTAGACCGTGCTGATGAGCCACATGTGGCTACAATGCACTTGAAATGTGGCTAGTCTGAACTGACATGTGCTGTGTGCATTTCAAAGGCTCAGTATGACAGAAGGAGGTAGACAATCTCATTGATATTTTTATATAGATTATATGTTGAAATAGTATTTCTGATATGTGGGGTGAAACAATTATATTTAAAAATTGTAATTTATGTTTGTAATAAGATAAATATATAATTGAAATTAATTTCACCTGCTGCTCCTTACATTTTCAAATCCTGCCTACTAGAAAGTTGATATTCTTCTGGCTCATATTACCTCTCAAGATTAGGCTACTCTAAATGCCTTTGCCCTACTTTTAGCTTTCGAGTTTTCATTTGACATCACTATGGATGGTGGGACCTAAATAGAGTATTTTCTTGGACTTTGGAATTTAAACAGTAGTTCACAGCAGGAGTTTCATTTCACACTCAGGTAAGCATGGTCTAATCAGGTGCGAACAGGGGATTTGTAGTTCAAGGTCAGTGAAGATACAAATCAGGGGTTGTACCTCATTCATTCAATAAATATTTATATAACATCTTAATGATGGACTGTAATGCCGGGGCCTGGGGCTTTGTCTGGGAACAAGAAAGAAACAGTCACTGCCCTCAGGGAGGTTATAGTCTAAAGGAGGCATTGGACATAGATAGTGTCAACCTGCCTGGGTGCCCAGACATTTGGTCTAACATTGTTCTGAGGGCTTATTCTCTTATGGTAAGATTTTCTCTGTAAGTGGAAAAGGAAAGTACTTTTTTCAAGCAAGGAACTCCTTGTTGTGCATCTGTGATGACATCAGGGCTGGGCCCTTCTACTGCATATTGATTTTCTCTTCCCGAACTGTGAGTTTTATTTTCTCACTTACTAGTTTGTAATCTTTGGGAAACTGACCTCTAGAACCTCAGTTTTCTCTCATGTAATTTAGAGAAAATCATGTTCAGTGCAAGAATGTCAAGCATTTGTTCTGTTTAGCTGCTAAAAAAAAAAGACATATGTTTCTACTCGAAAGATATCTTTCCAGAAAACAAATGCCCTTATCACTCTATGGTAATTGTCCTCCAAGGAGGTGAATTTTTTTAAGGTGATTAATTCTTCCTTACAACATTCCAAGATGGTGTGGTAGAACTATTCAGAAAAACTAGGTTTTATTAAAAATAATATCTTAGAAAGTGGAATGGTGTTCCTCAAATTCTTTCTTTGACACCAATAACTTTAGGACGGGTGAGACCTTGCCCAGTCACCTCAGATTGGAACAAGAGTCCTCACTTGATCCCATCTAGAGTTGACATGTAACTTTATACTTTTCCAAGCTCTCTTCTGCCTTCTCTGATCCTCAAAACATTCCTGTGAGGCCAACTTTATAGCCAAGTTACAGATGAAGAAACTAAGCCTAGAGAAGCTAAGGGACCCAAATCCTCTTGCCATGCATTTCACAGAGTTGTGAGGCTAAGAATGACTTCGGACCCTAAGACTGCCATCCGCAGGCCTGAGAGACTGGTCTGCTCTGTAATATGCTTATTGGAGATTTTATCTCTTTTGACTATGGGCGTATTTATGTTTCTTGTTTTAAAGTGGAAAATTCAAAGCAAATGACCACTTCCCCTCCCCTGTCCAATACAAAATACCTGCTTATTTTCCTGAGTTGCTCTGTGAGCCGTGAGTCTCAGTGTTGCTAAGCCTGAAAGCCGGGTTAATAACCTATCTTGGTGCTGCCATTGAGAAGGATTTGACGTTCAGTCAAGGAATGAAGTGCAGGGTCCTCCCGGCGAGCGTCTAGCAGGCCGAGTATTCCCGAACCTGGCCGGTAGATGGCAGCATTGTGAAGCTGATGCCTCCTCTCCGGGCGCGAGCCCCAATTTCCCCTCCTCCCTCCGCCTTGCTTGACCGCGAGGAGCAGGTAGCGGCGCTTGGCTCCCGGATGCCCGTTGTGCCCCACCATCTGCACCTGGCGGGCTACAACAGGTCTCAATCCACAGCATGCGACTGACACAGACTTGTGCGTTTTTGTGGCTGTAGGCATAACTGCTTTAGCTAATTGGCCCAGCTCGTTTGCGTCCCCCTCCATCCCCTCACCGAGAAGTGCAGGGAGAATTGATAAGCGTCCCCCCACCCAAACGGTTTCTTCGCCCATCCCTTTTGTGCCCTGAGCTTTATCCTCAGCCGCAGGTGTCCGGCTGCCTCTCCAGTTCCCCGGAGATCCGGGACTCCACGTGCCCGCGCCATGCTGGATCCGGCCACTAGAGGGCACCATGGTCCCGTGTTGCTCAGGGGCCTGGCTAGGGAGGGTGGCGGGCTGGTCCAGCGAGGTCCGCGTCCCAGGCGTGACCTTGGGACCCGCAAAAGCCTGGGGTGTGGGGGGTGTGGGCAGGGTGTGAGAGTGTGCATTCCCTCCTCCTGACTATAGGGGATCCTTCATAAGGTGCTCCCATAACCTCAGAAATCTCATTCCACCCGTGCTTCCCCTTCTCATGTTTCTCAATCTCTGAATAGATTTGCTTCTTTACTATCAGCTTTTGAACATCTTCAAGTAAACCTCATCTTGGGAAAAAAATTCTGTGCGACACTAAGATCCCCGTTGCTTCCCAGTCCTGTCTCCCAGGGCACCTTCCTCTTTCCCAATGCTTTTTGTTGGCCACTTCTTCCTCCTCCTCCCCCTCCTCAGAAGCGCATTCTTATTTCTTTTGCTCTCTCTATCCCACTTTGCTAGATTTTGGTTCTGAGGCTTCCACCCCTTTGAATGTTGCTTTCTATTCTTCAGGAATTGTCTTTCTTTGCTGACCTTTAAATGTCCGTGGCCTCAGCGTCCTTGGCCCCCTTCTCACTGTCCTTATCCTCCCTGGAGAACGAATTTCTGTGCTTATAGCTCAAACACGCCATCACCTTCTCCCCTACCACCAGCATCCGTCCTCATTAATTCTGATAACCTAATTCCTCTTTTGAGCTACAGACCCGTTTCTTCATTTTGCCAGGCTAGCAGGGGCTGCTTGGGAATATTGCTTCTAAAGCAGCCTGCGGGCTGTTGTGTTGAGAATGGGCGGCCAGGGCTTTGGGTATGGGAATGCTTGCACAGCAATGCTTCACCTCCAGCTAGCTGGAGCTTCTCTTTCAAATCTTCGCCAAGATTGAAAAATGTCCTTAACCTAGTGCTTAACAAGAGGCAGTCACCTAATCACCTCTCCTGCCTCTATCGCCTGCTGAGAAAAACACAGCTGGCCGTGCTACCTGAAACTCCTTCCCCGCGCTGACTGATGGGATGATGAGAATCTTTTGAGGTTCTCGGGCTGGAACACTGAAAGGAATGGTCTAGTTAAAATATAGAGAGCTGAACTGAAAAGTCGTGGGGACTGGGAGGCTTGTGAAAGATGAGTCAATGATGCAGCTGACTGAGGGGGAAAAGGAAGGAAGGAAGTCAGGGTAAGATAGTCCCAGACTGACTCCCCTTCTAGTTTCTCAAGAAACCCAGCAGTACTATTTGCTGAGTTTCTGAAGGATTTTCTGTATTCTTCCATTATATGGTTTCACCTTGAACCAGTCCAGAACTGTAGCTAGTTCATGAGCAAGCAGAGGGCACTAAAAGCAAAGAAAGAAAAGACAGGCCCCCGGGCATGCTAGCAGCGTCTAACAGGGTGCCCGTGGACTGAGTGGGAGGGGCTGTGGAGGGGCAGCTGAGGGAGAGCAGAGAGACCCAGGCCCCGCGTGGAGCTGACCGCTTCTCTTCCTGAGACCCCACCTGCCACTGGAAGTCAGCAGCATGGCTGCAAGAGTCTAATGTTTTTGAAATGGTCATGAGATTTGCCAAAAGACATGGCAAGCTGAAACTTTTATGGGCTGTCTCTCTTATCTCAGGGGCTGAGGTGGATTCTGGGGAAAAAGAGGTAGATGAGCATAGTTGGTGTGCTCAAGGAGCCCGAGATCCTTTGGAGAGCACAGGCACCTTAGTACAGTGGCAATACTAAGTAGAATGTGTGTGAGATGCTACAGGAATGTAAAAGGAGTTATTAGTGCTGCCTTCGATGCAGGCTGGAAAGAGATAGGGGGACTTTCAAAGGAGAGGTGATTTTTGAACTGGACTTTGAAGGATGAATAGGAGTTTTCCAGGCACAGTAGAAGATGGATTTGCATTCTAGGGAGAGAGTACTAAGGCTGCAAGATGTATGAGCACATGGTATATAAGAAGAATTGTAGTATTGCAGTGTGTGTGTGTGTGTGTGTGTGTGTGTGTAGACAACAGAGAAAAGGGAGGCAAGGGCAAGGGCCAGAGCATGAAGGATCTGAATGCTGCAATTAGGAACTTGAACTTTATCCTGACAGCACTGTGGAGTCACAGAGGTTTTGAATCAGGGAGTCCTGTAATCAGAGCTGACTTCAGCAGGACAACTGGAGGCTGAATAGAGGGTACCAAGGAGGAGGAGAGGGTGGGGGAGGTCAGCTGCAGCACGCTTGATGGCAGTTGTTTCTAACAAATTGCAGGCTCAGATGAGAGCTTGGGCAAGTTACGATAAGGTGAGATTAGAGCTCTGTGCACAAGGAGGCTGATGAATCCATGCATGCCCCCATCAACACAGAGGGCGAGGGCTCTATTCCTGAGCCACAGGGAAATGCATTGATTCATTCATTCTTCACATTTTCATGGACTAGGACTTTGGTCCAAGTACAGCGCCAGGTGTTGAAGACAATGAAGAGGAAGTGGACATAGCCCTGCTGCCACGGAAGCTGTTGTTGAGTAGGGAGACAGCTGTTAGTACTCAGATAACTTTTATTTCTGGGTACACGAATTTCCCACTTGGAAGGGAAAGAATGTTGTTCTGTGAGTGCATGACAAAGAACTCACCCTGCCTTCAGCTTGAGCTCAAACATGAAAGACTGTTGGGAGTTCACCAGGTGAGGAGAATGTGACTGTGGTCTGAGAGCACGAGGTTCAGGAACGAGAAGTTGAGCATGAGAGGAGCTGCGGAGAGAACAAGCCATGGGACATTGTCTGGTCCAGGTCAAGCTCTAGGTAAAGCATTTGTCAGAGAAGAGATGGGCTAAGTGTGAATGATGCAAAACTGGGGGGGTGGTGGAAAATTTGAATATTTGACTTACAGGGTCAATATCCAAAAAAAAATCTCCTAAGTTCAAATTAAAAGTGATGGAGTTCAGCAAATGTGAAGGTCTGCTTTCAGGTTCAATTTTTTAATTGACTTTCGAAGATTTATGGACAAGGATGTTTATCACTGCATGCTATTAGTGAAAGATGGGAATCACGAAATATTCTACTATAGGCAAGTGATTAAATATACCTTTATACAAGATTGGGTTCCAGTGCTGGCTCCTTTGTTTACTAGTTGTGTGGTTGGACAAGTTATTCTTTGTGCCTCAGGTTTTGTCTCTAGAATGTAGGTTTCGTAATACTGTAAGTGCTACCTAAGTGGTAGCTATTTTCATCTCCAGCTGTTAATGCTGTGTCTCCAAATATGTTCGATGTCAGTAGAAAATGTTCAGTATGTAATAGTAAGTGGGGGAAAACCGTACATTATTTTAATCCTGCTTTGTTCTATCTGATGTGCGTTTGTGTTTGTGTGTAGTTTATATTTTCTGTTTTGTCCACTTGGGGCATTAAGTGTGACCACATGTGTCCGGGGAAGTGAGAAGAGGCCCTTCTCTTTCTCGAGGTTCTCTTCCTGGGGTATATTTAGGCTGCTCCATCCCAGTTTATTCAGAACCAAGGATCAGTGATAATCCCAAGTGTGTTGTGGCGAGATCCTGGAGCATCTCTCGTTCCACTGGGGGCTGCATTTGCTGCTGCCAACACTGGCATCTGATGAAAGCAGTTGGCCCCAACGCTGTGGGCCATGCCTGCCTGTGCTGCCACAGATGCTGGGGCAGCGTTCTTAGTGTCAGGAAGAGGACATTTCTTCTTCTTGTCTGACACCAGCAATGACACCACCAATGATCTGGATGCCCAAGGTTCAGCATCTTGATTTGCTTTCGTGTACAGTCTCTCAAATTCTGCTCATGGCGCCTCAATGCTACAGCAGTGGAAGGTTATGGTCTTGGCCCTGTGCCAGGCCTCAACCACCTTGCTCTTGACACCAGCTATGCAGTAACCGGGCTCCTGGGCAAGGCCAAATGAACTCAGCAGGAATGTTTGAAAACTTGTCGTAAGGAGTAGTAAGGAGAAGTAGTTGGGGTCTGGATTTCTTTCCTCCTAGGAAAATTCTAGGCTCTCTTCTCAAATGGACTCACCTACTTCCTGTGATACTTGGCTTTAGTAACAGAACAATGAGATGGGCAGCATTTTTCAAGAAAAATATCCTATGACTCACATTCTTGCCTCTGGATGATGGAAGTGTCTGCCATACACTGGCAGGAGTGAAAGAAACTGCCCACATGATGGTTTCCAGAACAAAAATGTGTCCCAAGATGACTTGTTAGACATGCAAGTGGCTGGCAGCTTTTAACTTGCAGATTTTCTTGCTAACAAAAATTTTAAAATTCAGTCTCATCAGGGACTCTGCTGCATATTCATGAAAAAGAAATCAACTGTAAAGAACTCTACCAGAGTATTAATAGTGCTTACCTCCGGGTGGTGGGATTCCAATGGATGGTTTTCTCTTTTATGTATTTTGTTATGTTTTCCAGATTTTTGACAATGAATACATATTCCTTTTCACAACTAGAACCATGGATCCTGCCAATAAACTTATTTAAAAAACAGTCACTTGAATGAATACCCGATGGGGATATCTGTGTGAGTTTTTGCCCCTGTCCTGGGTCCATCCCAGTTATTCCAAATGACAACCCCATTTTCTGCAGACAGACCTGACTCTTAATTAACTAGCAGAGGCAGTGGGTTTGTTATATGAGTTCCACTTGGTCACAGAGAGGGAGGTTTGAAATAAGTTTTTGTGTTGGACTCTGTCTCTGCGTTCTAAACCTTCCAATAAGGCTACCAGTCACAGCCACCCCCTAACAAATCCTATCTTTTCTGTATGTGTGGGGACCCTGAGACTACTGTTGGGTTCAATGATAAGCTAGAGGGACTCAGAAGTTGGGAAAACGGATCCTCACCATTAGTTTATTATAGTGCAAGAATACTGGTTAAAATCAGCAAAGACAGGTATATGGGGTGCAGCCCAGCTGAAGCCAGCCACGAGTTTCCACTCATCCCTCCCCAATGAGGTCACAAGGACCGCACTTAATTTTCCCTGCAGTGAGGCCTGGCACACACATGAAGTATTGCCAACTCGAGTCTTGGAGTCCAGAGTTTGAATGAAGGGTCATTCTTGTTGGTGTGAACTACTTGTGTGACTGAACTTAGCTACACAGTCACCAGCCTTCCCAGAGATCAAACACAGTGTGCTCCAGGGCCCCTGTGGACAAAAGCAGACAGGCCTCACCACTCATCTTGTTGTTAACCAACTATCTGACCCTTGGCCCTGGTAAATAGAGACACTCTTATCAGGCAAGATTTTCCAAGGTCTCACAGGTTATCACCCCTAACTAGTCAAGGGCCAGTCCTTTCTCTGGACTGCACAGAATTTGAGCTCCCCAAGTCTAGTACAGGGGGTCAGACCTGACATACTTGGGCCTTGCTCCCCACTGCTCAGATTGCTTGGGTACTTAGTGTGTTCCTGTTTTTCCCTCCTTCTAGATCATGGGGTCTGAGCCAGGCAGGCCAGCTTTAGTTTCCTCCTAGTTCTAATTGCTGTTCTCTTGAGGCCCAGATTTCTGTTTAGGGTATTGGGTTACTCTGACTGTCTCATAGTCTGTATTTTGTGCCTCTAAAGTTGTATCCCTGCTTTGGTCTCCCATCTAGATCTTTCTGAGACCTGTGGTTGTGGCTGCATTGGCTATGTGTCTGCTTGGATCAGACTTGGGTCACTGATGGCCCGTGCTGGGGCCATAGCATAGGCCCTGTGGCCCTGGACCCCTCCCAGCTGGATCCAGCCTCTTCCCCAGCATGCCTTGCAACGAATACCACTACCTTGCAAAGCAGCTGATTCCCTGCTGGGTACAAATGCTTAACATATGTGGAGGGGAAAGAGGTCTTGTATTTGGCTACAGTTTTGATGAAAGAACAGGGAGGTAGCCATTAAGAAAGTACTAGGCAGTAAAACCTGTTGGGAAGAGTGACAGCCTTGGAGTTAAGCAGAACTGAATTTGAATCCCCGCTTAGCTATTTTCTTGTTCTGTGAACTTGAGCAAGCTATTTTCTCTCTACATTTCACTTTTCTCATCTGTAAATGGTAATATTAAAATTGTGATCATTATTGAAAATAATGTATGCAAAGTGGCATGCCCAGTGTCTGGCATGTGGATTGACTGATGAATAGTAGCTACTACTAATAGTCTTTGGCTGTATTAACAGAGTAGGTGCTTTTTTTTTTTTCATCTTTTAAATTTTTATTATTTATTTATTTGATTTTTATTTTTGCATACAAGCTGGGGTGCAGGCCAGAGGTGTGGGAGGCGAGAGGGTTCACCAGAGACAAAGTGTAAAGCAGAACAGGCAGATCGACCGAAATACACTGCTGAGGGGAGCAGTGGGTGAGGCAGGAGAGGTCTGCCATGCCATGTGGGAATCTCCCCGGCCGGGCATTGAACTCACGGCGCTGCTGCCGATAGCTCCACAGTGCTGCGCTTAACCTGTTGCGCCACCAGGTAGGCCCCAGAGTAGGTGTCTATAGATCAAAGACAGTAATTGACAAACTGCTAAGCTTCACCTGGGGACACATGTTCATTTGGGTCACTCTATTCTAGAGTGTGTGTGTGTACATGATTGAACATTTGGACTCTTTATAAGGTGATGCTCAGAAAGGCAAAGAGTCTGGAAAACATATTCGATGGAGGAGATGGGGATATTTAGCTTGTAAAAAAGAAAAGTTTAGCTTCTGCTACCCTTATGTGTTTGCTGGGTTGTTATGTAGAAGTGGAAGTAGACACAGCAGTGTAGCTTTAAAGGACATACCTAGATGCAATGGGGAAGCTCCAGGAAGGACAGACTCTGCAAGAAACAATTCTAAATATCTAACAATTGGAGCTGCCCTAGAGTAGATTAGGCTGCCCTTGAAATGTCCTGCGCCTGGAATGATGCACGGGAAGACGTGGGACTTGGGGGAGTGCTGAGATTTCCGTTTTGGATGGCGTCTGGCTGAGAATGAATTCCAAGGAGTCTTCAGGGATTGTCTTGCCCGTTTTTCTTACTAAGATCCTGTAGGGGGCAGTATTCACAACCTCCCCCCCCCACCCTTTACTCTTGTTACTATGTGGAAACTGCAAAACCCATGGAATGTGAGAAGTGAAGTCCTCTTATCCTCTACCTTGTTATCTTCTAGAATGAAATTTCAACTTGGTTTAAGAGACTGTCCATGCAAGCATTTCTCTTCAGGATGATTAAAGTCTTCACGTCCATCTGTACTCATTCATTTTAACTATTCCATTTCCCAAGAATATCATCTCATTACTTTTTCAATGACCCAATATTTTCAGCACAAGTGAATGAGTCCAGAAAGTCATTTCAGCCATTGATTATTTTTGGTAACCTTCTGATCTGTTCTGAATCCCTTTTCTTTTAATTTCCATTTATGTCCTCCTGTCTCGTCATCTGCTCTGAGCTGAAAATAGTAACTTGGCTTGACCTTTTTATCTATCATTTAAGATTTTATAGTCTTTGGTTAAATCTCATCTTAATAAATGTTGCTAGGCTGTAGACTGTGGCTTTTTCTTTTTTTTTAAGGCTATTCTTTGTGGCTCATACCTGTTATCACAGGACCAGCTTTACTGTCCTGCCCTAGGTATGCCCAAATCTCACTTCATCCTTTGGGTAAGAACTAGTTCCAAAGTTAACTTTAATAAAACATGTCCATTTGCCTAGAAACAAGAACAGCTCCTCTGTAGCTTTAAACTGTCTCCCAAGTCTGTTTGTGAATATACCAATAATCCTGTTTACATGGGATTTAATATGTCACTGGAATTGGGGAAAAAGGGTCAATTTTATGATGGATTTTAGACTTTTGAAAATTAAAAATAGAAATTCTAGATGATCTTGTTATCCCACTTTTGGATATTTACCCCCCAATACAAAGAGATTAACTTGGGGAGGTAAATGTATCCTCACGTTCATCACAGCATTATTTACAATAGCCAAGAACTGGAAGCAACCTAACTGTCCATTAACTGATGAGTGAATAAAGATGTGGTATACAGACACAATGGAATACCATTCAGCTAAAATTAAAAAAAAAAAGATGAAATCCTGCCACTTGCTACAACAGGGATGGACCGAGAGGCTATTAAGCTTAGTGAAATCAGCCAGACTGAGAAAGACAAACATCATATGACTTAACTCATGTGGTATACAGAGTAAACAAAGAAACAGATGAATCAAGTTAAACAAAACCAAACTTTTGGACTGTAAGACCAATTAGTTGTTACCAAAAGAGAAAGAGGAAGAGGGTGGGTAAATCAGCACAGAGGGGACAATTGTATGGTGAAGGATAGCACTGGATTTTTAAAGGTGACCTTGTTACAGGCCAGGGAGAGGGGCACCCCAGAAACCCCAAACCTGCCTGCTATAAATAGGTTCTGCCATCTGCCGCATCAAGACAAAACATATAAGACCTTCAGTGGAAACAAACTTTAATTAGTGTGTAATACAGAAAAGACCAAGAATATAGTTTCAAAATCAAGCACCCAATGTTACCCATCACCTCGTGGGTAAAAGTCCACCCAAATGGGATTGGCCCAAAGCAAGGCCCAAAAGCCTGCCACAAATCTAAAGTACCTTTTGGCAGGGACCCATAGAAAAGGGTCAGAAATAGCCAGGTAATTCTGGAAGGAAAAGAACAAAATTAAAATCCAGATCAGCGTTGCCATTGTTAAGCTCCCCACGGGTAACTCACCTACATCTGCTTCCATCAGGCCAGGCCAGTGCAGCTTCTTTACATGTCTCTGTGCTCATTGTGCCTCGTCTGGCCTCCATCCTGCTTCCTTCCTTCTGGGATCTCTTCTTTCTCTCTCTTCTTATCTCTCCTGCTCACCTACACCTCCCCTGGGTGGGGCAGGGAACCTGGAACATTCCCCTTTCCTGAGGACCACTCTGTTACAGCCTTAATGTAGTATATAAACACATTAACTTTCAGTGGTGTACATCTGAGACTTTTAATATGTTATCATGCAGTGTTACGTCAATTAAAATAAACACACCAAAAAAAAAAAAAAACCTAGACTTTTGGTGATGAGCATAATGTAATATATACAGAGTGGTTGATATGTAAGTCTGTACACCTGAAACCTATGTCTATGTTATCAGTGTTACTTCAATGAGAAAAGTAAAATAGGAAAAATAAACTGTTACTGGACAGGGCAACATACTAAGCGGTGTTTGTTAGGTCTAAATGTGACTGAACTGATCCACTCTTTTCTTAGGTATCAGTTTTGGTACAAGAGTAGAGATAGGACAGTAGGAAAACTCTGGGATTTATTTAGTTCCACTATATCCTTTTAGCAGACATGACTAAATGCGTGGATTTGATTTAGCAATAGGCTGTGGGAGTAAACATTGAAAAGACCCAACAGTGAGAGAGCGTGGCCAGGACCTCAAGAATCTCAAGGATGCACCGTGCAGGGGTGTGGGGCTGTGGGTTAAGACACATAAGGAAACTTTGATGGAGGAGTGTCAGAACCTAGAGGACAAACTTTAAATTTGGAGGACAGGATCTGGGTGGCCTGAACTAGTTCTCATACTCGAAAGTGCAGAGGAAGGAGCCAGAAAGTGGTAGAAAGGCGTAAATTTTCTTTCAACTCTCTGGGATACTTCTTTTCCTTTTCTTTAGATTTTGAATTATCTTTCTAGTATATCTACCTGGCTAAGCATCACTCACAACCCATTCAGTTCTTTGAGGTTTGGGAACACTTTTGATGCATATCCTGAGGGTCTATCTCTGTTGACAAATCTAATTCAAGAGGAGGCATCAAATCAGCAGCAAAGGAAAAGACTCTTCATAACTAAAGCGCTCCTCCTCCTGTGTCACCAAGTCCTCTTCATGTTCCCAGGCCCAGCTGACGTGCATCTTCCCTGGACACCAGCTGCACTTGAGCTTTGCTTTGCTTTAGAGCACCCAGCCGTCATCCTCCAGAACTTTCTTGTGGTGCTTGCCATTCACTGGCTGGTATTGCAAATTGTCCATTCCCAGTTAGGGCGGGAGACTGGCTGTGATCACACTGCTCTCATTACTCTCAAAGGGTGGGAAAAGGTTAACAGGTCCAGGTACTGAGTTATAAAGAACAGCTCTCAGGCTTTGCCTTTTATCAAGGGTCTCCAAGTTAACCATCTTTCTCCGACAACATTTTACTGGTCTTACCTCAGGTCTATGAATTCTATGAGAACTTGAAAAAGTTGTTTTTCTAATAATGAAAATATTTTTTGATCAAAGGTTGAAATTATTTTGAAACGCTACTGAGGCACATTTGCAAGGAATAAGAATGAACTTTCTGAAGACTGGATTACTTAAATTAGAGTTTTGCAGATAATCTCTGGGATTGAGATACTCTTTTTCTTTTTTATATTTATTTTCTTACATTGTTGTTAATTTTTAGACAGTGTCTGATTTCTCCCCTCAGGTGTAGTTCCTGCAGTTCTCCCACACCACATCATGTATGAGCCATCGCTAAGTCCCTTCTCTTCCCTTCCCTGTTTTGACCCTTCTCCTTTCCCTTCCCCTGCTGTATGTCTGAGATCTGTGGTCAGCTTGCAAGTTTTGAAGAGACTATTGCTCTTCTCAAAGAGGTGTTTATATTACACAAGTTTGAGAGACATTGGTTTAATTGAATTCATTCATTTAATGATTAAGCATTTATTGTATGCCTATTACTTATGTGCCAGGCACGTGTCAGGCGAGCTGTGACAGGCACATGAGCAAGCTGTCAGGATATACCAGGCTCCAGAACCCTAACTGTTGTTGCTGAGGTACCTGGTAGCACCTTCTGTAGGAGTCAGGCTGTTTATTTCTCTATGCATTGCCTTCTCCATCCGTTAAACAAAGGTGAGAGTATCTTCTCTATTTCTCAGGGGTATAGAAAAACATATTCTGGGAAAAAAAGACTCACAAAGAATTACTTGTATCCAAATACAGAGTTTCCAAGTCAGCTGCAAGTGCTAAATCCACATGTCTTCTCTCTCCCGCTAGTCTCTGTGGGAGGAATCCGGGACCTGAGAAGGTCTCCATCAGCTCTGGCAGAAAGGGGTTCTATACTGCAGATCAGATATTTCACATGAGCTATTTTGGGATTGTTTATGCATCACCGACCTCCAATTTCCCACTTCACAAATTCCCACGGGGCCTATGGGTTCCTCCTTAGGCGCCTTCTCTGCTTAGCAGGGACACTAGATAGCATGCCGATGCAGCTTGTGTTTAAAGAACAAGCTGTCAAGAAGCTAAGAATGTTTGGTCCTTCTAACACTGAGCACCCAGTAAACCTACCACCCCTGGAATGGTTCTTGATCGAAGTGTCTAGCCCTCTGGGATCTGGTTGTAATGCAGTCAGCAAGAACTGCAGCTCTACGTAGATGTATTGGGTAAGTCCCCACCAGGGCCACTACCTGCTTCTACACCACCCCTGGAGTAGCGGCTGCTTGAAAGGGATGGCTTCCTTTTAATATGTGTACAGTAAGATGGGGACCCAGCAGCACTCAGCCTCCTTGGGCAAGTGTTTCTGATTCTGAGCATCACATTCAGCAGGGCAACGTTTTGCCCCTAAATGTTCCAGCCTCCTGCCTGGAGCTGGACCTCTAAGGATGCCTAAAAGGGCATGGTGTGTGGGCACTAAAGGAAATGGACCCCTTTCTTGTCAGTGGTTGCCTTTCGCCAGGGCTTGCTCTTTCTCTGTGGAGCAAGAACTGCCAGAGCCTTTTGCCTGTGGGGCATGATACCTTCATTCATTTCACCCATATTTACTGTTTACTTTGTGTCAGACACCACACTCGATGCCGGAGATACGGTGATAAATAAGACATGGTCCTTACCCCTCATTTCGTTATAATGTTGAGAAAACACAAAAACCCAAATTGCAATCCTGGCTGAGGTTGAATGAATTGTTATTTGAGGATCTGCTTTTGTTGTACTTCGTTTTGCTAAAAGTTAGTTTCCAAGAACCTCTCAATAACGTTAAGTGAAGACTTACTGTAGAAGCTTCGAGTCCCCGGGAAGATGCAGACAAGAAGCAGTTCTAATACAGAGCAAAGTCATGTGGGCTCCGGACCCAGTCATGGAGAGTTAGAAAAGACTTGTTGGAAGGTGGGTGTTCAAACTGAAACCCCGAGGAGGTAGAGGGGTGAACAGTCCCTTTTGCGGGCATGGCTGTGTGCCAGTGTCCTGGCGTGGGACACGTGGCTGTGGACTCATCCATTGTTTCTGCATGGCTGGTCAGAGCACGAGGTGGTGTGATGGGAATGAGACTGGAAGGTGAACTTCCTTGATTCTGTTGCCTCCTAGCATTTTCCCTGCCCTCTCTCCCCAACCAGATAACGGCAGGTACATCTCTGTGTGCCTGTGCATACCGGCTCTCCCCTGCAGAGATCGAAGGCTATTTAGAAACAAATTGATGGTCTTTTCACTTGCTCCAAGTCAGGTTGGGGAAAACATCACATGTGAGGCTAGCTATCACAGGGGTTGAGACCTGGTATTTGCCAAACCCCCAAATGCTCAACCGAGAGTTCAGTTTTTAAGAAAGAAAGTTACCGAGGACTCTCAGTAGAGAAACAGAAGGAACTGTGCCAGAGGGATGCCGGGAGCAACTCTCACTTGAGAATGCAAGATTTCTGAATGTGTCACTGTGCAGAAGCAGAAGCTGTGGTCCTGTGAGTAAGAAGGTGACTGCTGCGTGACAACGCGGGTTGTCAAATCAAGAGAACAGATGGAATTTGCAAGAAGAGTGATATTGAGGCTTGCCATGACCATTTACACATTTAAAGCATATTGCAGTAGTGAAGATGCTGGTTCTGTTGCTATAACAGAGAACAGAATAACAGTGGGTCAATTAAATGAAAAGGTTCTTTTTTCCTCCTGTAGGAATCTGAGACAGGTGATCTAGAGGGAGGGGGCTGCTCTGCTTCATGATGTGCTGTAGGATCTAGACCATCTACTCTTGGATTTTCACCATCCTTTAAGGTCAAAGATTCCCACCACCATCATGTTCGACTTCCAATTTGCAGGAAGGAGAGGGCAAACAGCTCCTTTGAAAATATGTGGCCTGAGAGCTGCAGATAACTCTTCTCTTTGTATTGCATTGGCAAACAGTCGGTTGCTTGGTTACATCTAGTTTCAATAAAGACTGGGAACTGTGGTCTTTGGGCACTAAGTGTTGAGCTGGAATTTGGGGTGTTATTGCCAAGGAAAAGAGGGGAGAATGGATAATGGTTGGCATTGGCAGTCTCTGCTGTAGATGTTAATCTCGTCGCCACATGATTCTCTAAATAGCCTTGCAAGAAAGGAACAAAGATTTTCCTTTTAGGCAGATGAGAAAATTGAGACAGAAAGATTAAATAATCAGGTAAATATCACACAATGAAGCCATATGGTATAGTCGCACAGCCATAAAAAACTTGGTCACAAGGTGCCCTGGCAGGATACACTATTAATCACTAGGTTTCTAAAACTTATTCCTCAGTCTGAGAAGAGCAGTTCCTAGGTTCTGTTACCAGAAATATCCTCAAGGTAACTACAAATTAGAGACCTGAGGAGCACAAGTCCAAGGACATTTTAAACATGGCACCATGTGGATACGTTCTGCGCTGACCTTACCTTATTAGCCTCTTCCGATATCAGCACACACTGGGCAAATGGGAGGTGGCGCTCTATAGAAAGAACATTGGATTAGGAGTCAGGAGGCTGGATTCTAGTTTTGTTCTGTCACCAATGTATTTGTCATCAATTAGCATCAGTTACACCACCTATGAAGTGATGGGTGTTGAGCTTGACATGAGCGTATCTTCTCATTTAACTATTCATTGTGAAATAGTTATTATTAGCTAAATTTTACAAAAGAGCAAACTGAGAACCAAAGAACTGAGTGACCCATGGCTCTATAGCTTGTGAGAGGTAGGGCTGGCATTTAAACCCGAGCCCAGAGCTAGTCCTACTAAAGCATAGACTCCTATGTGCCAAGCAACTGTTGGGTGAGTGGGATAGGCAGTTGGACACATGACCAGTTGCATACATGTCTGGCTGCATGCATGACAGTTGCATACCTGACTGGTTGCACGCACGATCACTGCATGCATCACCAGTAGCTCTTCTGCTTGGGGCCTGTGTACTTACATAGGTCATGCCCTTTGTGACTCTGCTTTTCTGTGACAGAAACCCTTATTCTGGAGGGTGGATCCCAGAAACTGATCTTCCTCACCTGGGCAGTCGGCTTCTAGACCACTTGGCCATATTCCCACGTAAGGTGGTCTGCTGCTTGGAGGGCCCGCCCTGGTGACTGTTTTTTAATTATTCATTTCCTTGCAAATCAAAACCACAATGAGATACCACCTCACACCTGTGAGGATGGCTCACATTAAAAAAACAGTCAGCAACAAATGCTGGCGAGGATGTGGAGAAAAGGAACTCTTCTACACTGTTGGTGGGGGTGCAGACTGGTCCAACCACTATGGAAAGCCGTATGACGTTTCCTCAAACTAATAAAAGTGGAGCTACCATACGACCCAGCAATACCACTTTTGGGAATATACCCAAAGGACACAAAAACGCTAATTCAAAAGGATACATGCACCCATATGTTTACTGCAGCACTATTTACAATAGCGAAGGTATGGAAACAACAACCCAGATGCCCAAAAATAGATGACTGGATCAAGAAGATGTGGTACATATACACAATGGAATACTATTCAGCATTCAAAAAAGTTAAACACATGCAATTTGCAGCAACATGGATGGAACTAGAAGGGATCATACTCAGCGAAATAAGCCAAAAGGAAAAAAAAAATATTGAATGATCTCACTTATAACAGGAATATAGGGGAACCAAATACAAGAGCGACGATCAGCAAGAGAGGGGGGAGGATTGGGGCTCAGAAGGGGGGAGAGGGGAGCACAGGGAACTGTGGTGACGGTACACAGGTGAATTGGTGGTGGGAAACCTACGGGGAATATACAGTAATGTAAAAGACATAAATTAAAAATAACATTGAAAAAAAAAACCACCATAATAAAAAATAATTACTCATTTCCTTCTCTTTTCAAAATTACCAAAGGAATACCTGCTCATATAATTCAAATAGTCTAGAAGGGTCTAGGACAGGTTGTGACTGTCTCTCCAGCCTCCAGTCCCCTTTTTGACAGGTAACCACTCCAGCAATCTGGGGAGCTGCTTCAGATGTTTTTGTCTTTGCCTCTTTTTGCCTAGATGTTTTAAGCCTAAAAATGGGGCCATGTAGGTTGTTCTGCAACTTGCTCTTTTCACTTAACAGTATGTTTTATTTGTACGCATAGTCGACCTGTTTTCCCTGGTGGACACATGTTGGACCGGTCACATGGTGCACTCCTTGCTGCTCACGATCTGCTTTCATGTGATGTGTTGTTATTGTTAACGTAGACTTTGGAGCTATGGTATCTCCATTGTGAAGCCTGGATCCGTAACTTATTAGTCCAGAGATCCTGGGAAAGAGACTTAACTGCTCTGTACCTCACTTTCCTTACCAGCAAAATGGGGTTAATAATAGTAACCTCCCTCACAGG
>PVIJ01017892.1:0-28031 GCA_004024925.1 Scalopus aquaticus | reverse complement strand
TGTTTTTGTATCCTTTGGGTAAATTCCCAAAAGTGGGATTGCTGGGTCGTATGGAAGCTCCATGTTTAGCAGTCTGAGGAATCGCCATACAGCCTTCCATAGTGGTTGGACCAGTTCACATTCCCACCAGCAGTGTAGAAGAGTTCCTTTTTCTCCACATCCTTTCCAGCATTTGTTATTGCCTGTATTTTTAATGTGTCCCTAATTCAAATTCTTAAAGAATCACTGATTTAGGGCCTCCCTGGTGGCACAATAGGTTAAGTGCAGCATTGTTGAGCTGTTGGAGGCTGCGGTGGCATGCATTCAATGCCAGGTCACGGAGAGTCCCACATGGTGGGGCAGACCTCTCCTGCCTCACCCACTGCTCCCTTTAGCAGTGTATTTCAGTCAATCTGCTTGTTCTGCTTCCAACTCTGTCTCTGGTGAACCCTCTCACCACCTCATACCTCTGGCCTGCACCCAAGCTTGTATGCAAAAATAAAAATAAATAGAGCCTCCTGTGGTGCAGTGGTTAAGCACTGCGTTATGGAGCTGTTGGCAGCGGCGATGCCAGTTCGACTCCTGGCAGGGGAGATTCCCACATGGCGGGGCGGCAGACCTTTCCTGCCTCCCCCGCTACTCCCCTCAGCAGTGTACTTCCATCGATCTGCCTGTTCTGCTCCCCACTCTGTCTCTGGTGAACCCTCTCACTGCCCCACACCTCTGGCCTGTACCCCAGCTTATATGCATAAATAAATAAATCTTTAAAAAAAATCAATCAAAAAAAAAAAAGAATTACTGATTTAGCTACTTTCCTCTCTCACCCTACCATCACCCTTCTCCAGAGCAATAGGTTTTCTCTTTAAGACCACTAATAACCCTCCTAGTTATTCTTTAAGAATCCACTTGTATATTTCTCCAGTCCACATTCCACAAAACAGTCAATGACTTCTTAAAAAAACAAAATGAAATTGCATCACTCCCTTGCTGAAGACTCCTGGGGTAAATTCCCAAATCTTATAAAATATCCTACAAAATGCAGTACAGTCTGCTTTGTGTTGAATAAACCTCTCTAACTATATATCCACGACATCACTCTATTTTAGCTATAGGGATATGTTAAGAGTTGCTTGAAAGCAATAATTGCTTCCTGTTTCACGACTGTTGTACAAACAGTTGTCTCTTTCCTAAATACTTTTCTCCCAGTGTAGCTAGTTCTAGATAAAAATTTCATCTTGAGGAACCCCTCCTCTTATTTTCTGGACCAGATTTGTGCCTCCATTTTCCTGCTGTCACCCTTTACTATCCTTTTTTTTTTTTAGTATTTTTGATCAGAAATAATTTTTTTGTGTGTGTGCGCTTCCCTATTTAAATGTCTCTCTCTTACACTCCACGAGACCATTAAGCATCATGAAAGTAAAATGCTTACCTGCTTTATGTTTGCTACTCTGTTTCCCTTCTCCAAAACTCCTTAACACAAACTAAGCTCTCAATAAATATTTGTTGAGGGGGAAAAAATCAATAAAGTCAAATGCATGTGGAATAGGAAGACAAATCCAAAAATATTGCAGCTATTCTTATTTGAGCTCCACAAAAACCCCATGTTTCCAGCTGAGATTTAATTTAGAGCTATTTCTAAACAGTGATAATGGGTCTAAAATATCTGTATTTTTTTGGTTAGGAAAGCTGCTAGAGTACACCCACCCCTTGGATTCATTTTTTGCCTGGACTAGTAATTAAAACAACGTTGGATAGGTTAACAAAGAAAACATTAATTTAATAACATTCATGGGGGAGCTACATCCATTTTGCCAGTCTGGTCCTCATTTTGACCAGGGAGAAGGTGTGTAAATCCTCAGTTAAGCAGTCTGGCATTCCAAAGAGAGAGGAGGGGAGACACTTCAAATGAAAAGATTATGACTTCATATAATAAAACCTCGCCAATGAATGTTTGTCCTGCCTTAAAATATGTTTTTGCTATAAAATTTATTTCTGAAGATACCGCTATTTAAAGTAATGATAATGGTTTCTCCTAAGATGCGTAGAGCCTCATTTAGCTTTATTTCTCCATTGCAATGTGACACTTAATAGGGCCACCTCCATTTTGGGGGTTCCAATATATGAATTAACTATCATTATTAATTATAAAGAAGAACTGTTTTTAAAAGGGATTACCCTTACTATTCTAAGCATTTCACTTGCATTAGTTTCTTTAATCCTCATAAGTTAGGGACTAATATTTTTCCAAATTTATATTTGAAGACAGTTAAGACCTAATGAGAGTAAGTAACTTGCTCAAGGTCAATAAGGGTGAAGTAGTATTCAGACCCAGGATGTCTTTTCCTAATAGCCATGCTCTCATCCAGGACAATCATAGCGTAAGGTTGAAGAGAGTGGCCTTGGTAATCGAAAAGATGCCATTTGAATTGTAGCTCTGATAATTTATTAGATGTGTGATCTCAAGCAAGTCATGTAATCTCTCCAAATCTGTTTCCTTACCTATGAAATTGAGGTATAAAAGCATTTACTTCCTAGGGAAGAATTTAATGCAATGCATTTCAATTAGGAAATACTCAGATAATAACAACTACTATTATTGCTATTGAGATTGTGTTTGTTTTCAAGAAGCAGGAAACCTAAGTTAAACTGGCATAAGCAATAAAGGGAAATGGTTGGCTGATAAGAAAGAAAAGTCCAATGTAAGGTAGACTCCAGTTGAGGGTTAGCTCTGCAACTGTGTCCCCAGGACTCACGATTTTTCCAGTGATTTTGTTCTTCTGAAGAGCATTCTTATACAAACATTAGATTCCTTCATGATCTCACAATAGTGGCAGACAGTGAGCATTCTGGCCTCTTTCTGGAAAGCATTTCTCCTCCTACCATCAAAGAAATTTTGGGAAAGGATTTTTGGGTATTTACTTTGTGCAGAATAACTTTGGTAAGGATGCTATAATGAGACAATGTTATTGAAAGGACAAGTAAAAATGACTACTATTGTTATTAATATAGCAACCTAAAGACATTGAACATTGACATTTCTATTTTGTATAATTGGTTACATGTACAGAGAAAGGAGAGAGAGAGGAATACTGTGAAGTCCCAAACTTTCAGTTATTTTCTAGTACCTTTGATATTTGCATGCTAGAATCAAATGGACTTTTAAATGGTGTGTGAATGCTAAACATTTTACTTTTCGAAGCTAGTTTTGACACCCGTTTGGTGATCTTTTACTGATACTGGGATATGCAGTTATCTTTGCCTCAGAATTAGATTTAAATGTTCCTTGCAGAAACTGTTTCTCTGTAAATTCAAATATTTTTAACATCACCTATAGAGATTGTATCTGATATTTTCCTCCCCTTTGAATTCAGAAATGCCCCAGTAGAGGAAGTAGCTAGTGAATGAAGTGTTAAATTTGCTCTGTCATCTAGTGGACACAGAATTATTGCTAGCTTAGTTGTGATCTGGGATCACACCTTGAAACAGTGAGAATTTACTCTCAAACCAGTGAAAGGAACCAGGTGTGTAGTAAATGTTCTTAATATTAGGTTATTTTACATAAGGAGGTATAAATGAATCACATGGGAGTAATGATAAAGAAGCATTATAGTGAAACCTCACTAACCCATTCCCTTCCATATCCCAGAAAATATACTGGTATAACTGAGAACCTTCTTCCTAATTTTGAAAAACAATGTTTTTGTAAACAAAAGGTCTGAATTCAAATCCCAACTCCACCAGCTCAATCCTTGTGACTTGGCTTTTTACCTGGATTGCCTCGAAACTTAATTTCTCCAGATGCAATGTAAAGAAATTAGTTTATCAAAAATTTCCCTCCCATACCTCAGAACTTTGTATTTTAAATTTCAATTTGAAATAATCTACTTTAGTCAGCTCAAGAGAATGTAGAAAATGACTCCTATTTAATTTGCAACAAAGCTATATTGCAACACACTTTTTTGATGTGTGTTTACACTCCATTAGATCAAATTCTCACAGTAAAAATCTTCCAAACATCCCAGAATTAACACCATGTTACACTTTTGAAATCTGAAAAAAATTCTAATTTTATTCTTTGCATGACGAGCTTCTTTTAAAAATAAAAGTATCACTCCTCCCTTGCTAATGTTAAATTCACACTTCAAATTTTGGCATGGTTAAAAATATCTATCTAATGAATATAAAATATTAAGGTTTTCCCCCAATTTGGTCTTATCTTACATCAACGCAAAGCAACAAATTAATTCCCCCCTTATTCATTCAGGCAATGCTTATTTAGAACCTCCTGTGAGCTAGAATCAAACACAGGTTGGACTAGTTAAAACACTTCAATTTAGATTTTGTAATGTCTCCTGTGGGGGAGGCCTCTTGCACTTAGTGAACGAACAATTGCCTTTTGGTTATGTAAGAATGATTTAGGAGAGAAAATACTCTCATTTATATACCTAAGTTTTCCAATAAAAGGCAAGCTGAAAATTGATTTCCATTTCGAGCACACACACGTAGACTAAAACATTTTACCAATAAAATCTACCTCCTGTTTCTCTAGGCTGTAATTTCAGTATGCAGAGGGAATCTGTGCAGGCATGCAAGAGAGACATGTTTCTCTATTCTTTTATGAAAGAATTTGAAGACAAACAGATTGAAATGCATCAGTTTCTAGTAACCAGCAGATGGTGCTTTTAGTAATATTTTATAAGAAGTTACTTGAATATCTTTTCTGTGGAGATTTTTTTTTCTTTAATAAAACTAACCAGAAATGAAACAAGGTAATATTTTGCCATGATGAAACAAAGTCTGTATTTTCATTGTTACTAATGTGTAGGCTTACAAAGCTCAACACAACACAGATTTTCCAATATTTCTATTAGGTGTCTGTCAAATAATGAGGGAGATAAAATATCAAAAGAATAGAAGCTAGTATAAGTATTATACCTTCATAATTTATTTAAATGCTGTATGTTTATGTAATTGAAATAGTTTAACTTCCATCATAACTCCAATTATGGATAAATTCACATGTATTGTTTTAACACATGCTGATTTGGTAATGCATTTTCTCTGAGCATACATTTTTTAAATATAGAAAATTAAATTACTCATATATATAAAGTTACCAGAAAGGTCAAGATTGTGATCACTAACAACAACTGTATTAGCATTTGTTCATAGCATTTTTTTTATTTGGTCTTTGATTCTAGTTTCCATTTTTCTTGTCAACATTATTGTATTGTACTTTTCTGGTTCATCAGCTAAAATCCTTTTTAGACACAATTTTAAATAAATAGATAAATAATACTAGATAGACTATCACTTAATAGTATAATAGTGGTTTCAAATATGTCACTCAAAGACATCAGAGAAGAAAATTATACTAATTTTATTTTTTGTCAAAGAATTGTGCAGATTTCATTTGAAATCATCACAATGTGAGTGGTAAAAAGACTTTTATATAATAGCATGAAAAGTTTCATTCTACTTCTATGGCCAATCTCTACTAGTTGAAAAATGGGAAACTGCAATTACTTTTATTATTTATTGTTTTTCTACATTTTAGTGCCTAATAAAAGTGCCATTAAACTTGCATGTGGGGATAACTTTACCTTTCATTTTTAGTTGAGCATGAATTAATTTATCAAATCTGACTGACACTAATAAAGGAAAGGAGGGCAGAGGTGCTAGTGTACACTCTCTGGACAAGCTCAGAAATGTGTTTTATAGTAGCGGTGACAGCGGGTAAATGGGGAACCTGAAGATACTAGGAGACTTTTGATAACGACATCTGATAGGGAATTATATTATTACCTTTTCTTTTAGTGCCTGACTAAGGGGTACCTAGGGATCCCAAATTATTGAAGGTTGAATGTTTTGAAAGGGATTCTGCCATCTGCACACACAAAGGGAAAGGAAGCAGACTCTTAGTGTGAAAGGTTTTTCCCAGTTGAACTCCCCAAATTTCCTATCCCCTCATGGGCAAATGCCCAGCCAAACAGGGTTGGCCCAAGTAGAACTACTGAGGGTTGAAAGCTTGCCAAAAGTCTGGTATACCTTTATCAAGAATTCACAAAAAGGGGTTAAACAGATCCCAGGGATATAGACAGAAAGAGAGACTCAAAATTCAAAGACAAGGTACAAATCATTATAACAGCTGCCATTATCTCTGCTTTGGACAAGGAACAGCTTCCCCACATGTGTCTCATACATGTGTTTCATCCAACTATCTCTTCCAAATCTCTCCATGTCTCCTCCAAGTCCCTAGGTACAAGTCAAAGCCAGAGAAGCAAGAAAAAACAGGCTCACCTGCTTTCTGTTATATAGTCCCACCTGCCCACTCAGCTCCACTCCTAACTCCCAGTAGCTCCCCCCACTCAGGAAGTCTGGTTCTCAGCATAGTGGGGCGTGTAATCCAAGGTGGCTGCATGCATGCAAGTAGGGGTGATGAAACTGATGCCTCCCTTTCACTGAGTTGTAACTGTAACATTTCCTTTCCATGCTTCATTGGATATAAATGAAAAGGGAATTTGCATTGTAATAGGACAATGCAAAAAAATGATCTGTGATGGTTTTCATAAAAGTCAACAAAGTATATAAGCCTGGATTTTAAAACTCTGATTACATAAAAGCACCTTCCATGGACAACAAATCTTGTGTTTAGTGTAAGCAAAAATCTGTATATTACAGTTACATCAAAATGTAAGTGTCCTTAGTTTTAAAGCCAATAAGCTGTTGTACTTATTGTGAATTTTGACTTACTTGTAAAGCTTACACTCATATTTGAGGGCTTCTCCCTACAAAATCTGAGATGATTAATCTTCTGTAATCTCAAATCCCTTTTGGTTTTATTTTTACACGATACAGGAGAAGAGGACATGAAGATAAATTCAAGCATTCAAAAACTTGCATTGATTTCTAAACCACTGTTTCAGCATCCCTAGCAGAACCCACCTCATCCTGAAAGGACAGAACAAGAGATGGTTGGACAGAATCAGGTAGAAGGTGGATTTTGCTAAGTTATTTGACTTTGGTTGTGACATAGCACTGGCCTACAGCAATGCAGCTACAAATTTGTGAGTGACTCAAACTCCACCTTTAAAAAGATTTTTTTCAGGGTCCCTTTTGGCTCAGTGGGTCACCCATCAGTCTCAGAAGAGTTATTTATTTATTTTCTGAAGAAAGTAAGTAGTATCTGATTAGTTCTTGGCTATGCCACTTAAAAGAAATAATTTGCACACCATGTACCCACTTCTTGGGTTGGTGTGTGTGGGGAGAACTTCTAGCACTAAGAGTTATAGTAAAATTTACAATATTAAAAACATTCCATTTTCTACTGATATCTGCTTTTTATATTTCATTGGAGGTTTGGAGATAAATCTTTGAAAATAAGTTATTTTAGTTACTACCCACTTAATCAATTTAGACATCCCTGCAAATTAAGTATTAGATCTTCTTTAATATGTATAGTTGTGAATATCATTTTGCAATTGTTATAAATTAATATTGTCACCAGTAACATTAATATTTTTATAGATTTAGGACCTCCCTGGTGGCGCAGGAGCTAAGTCTCAGCACTATCAAGCTATTGCCAGCCACTGCAGCATGAGTTCCATCCCTGTCCAGGAAACTAACCCATATGGTACAGCAGACCTCTCCTGTCTCCCCCGCTGCTCCCCTCAACAGTGTATTTCAGTCAGTCCACCTGTTCTGTTCCCCACTCTGTCTCTGGTGAATCCTTTCACTCCTTACACCTCTAGCCTACACCCCGGTTCTTGTATGCCTAAATCAATCTTCAAAAAATAATTTTTATAAATTTAAATTCACATTGAACTGCATATGTATATTTATATATACATATACATACATACATACATGTGTGCATAAATACATACTAGATTCCTCTCCCCTCCAAAGTCCCAAATACCCATACAGAGATATTTTTTCTCCTGAAGGTATACAATTATGGTTGCTTTTTTGTTTATTTGCATCACATATTAGCCTCACTTTCCCCTTAATAGAAAAAGTACTGATATCTGAAAAAAAAAAGAGCTAACTTCCAAAAACATGCCTGATTTTTAACAGTAGATTTATTTTTTTAAGAGATTTGTTTATTTATGCATACATGAGTCAGGCGGTGTAGGCTAGAGGTGTGTGTGGGTGAAATGATCATCACAAGTCTAGTTTAAGTCCATCATCATACATATATAACTACCGTGTTTTCTTATGAGGAGAACTTTTAAGATCTACTCTATTAGCAACTTCCAAATATGCAGTACAATATTGTTGACTATAGTTACCAATTATGCAATCTGTTACTTTGATAGTTCTTGATGAGAGACTTTTTTATCTTATGATTAAAAAATGGGTGTGTTTGTGTGTGTGTGTATATATGTATATATACACATATATATGTACATTTAAGAATACCGAATTAATAAAAACTCAAATGCTTTGAGTCATCTAAACTAACCTAAAACATGTGAAAATGTTTTTCCTACAATCATAGGAAATGTAGACATTCCAAATTCCTTCTTTCATCCCAGAAGATATTTAAGTTACATTACCTACAATTTATAGATAGCAAAGAAATCTGGTTCAGAAGTGAGGACAGCAATTCCCACTGCAAATGTTTTTATTTTTCATTTTACCATAGACTAGTAATAAAAATACATAGATTTTTGTTCAAAGGGAAGTGTATTAATTTATCAAATTGCTTTGATTTGGGATGGAGTATGGTTTCCTAAGGAGCATGGATGATAGTGAATAGCATTTGGGGAAACCTTGAAGTTTTTGGAATATTTCTGTATTCGAAGAGGAGTGATATGCATTTTAACAGTTATATTACAGGAGGACACTGTGAACATTACATGGGATAGACCAAAATAAGAGAGAGATTGGTGTAAGGATATCACAAAATGATCAAAACAGTGGTGGATAATAAGAGGGATATTATAGACTAGGTTTATGAAGAAAATGAAAAAAAAAAGGCACAGAAAATTATTAGGAAGGATGCCTATGGAGGTCAAAATGAAGAGAAATGTTAGAGATATCCCTATGACAGTTACAATTCCCAGAGGCTATTTTATTCAATTATGTTGAGTTTTGATTTAAACAGTCTGAAAATCTACCTTTTCCATATGGGTGAGATTTTCCTTATGATGAAAGAAAATAAAACAATCCAAAGAGATGGTGTCTACATTTTTATGAAGTTATTTACTCTAAATATGTAACACTGTCTTCTTCATTTGCAGAACTCTAATTAAATAATAGGTATCAGTACTAACACTTGACCTTAGTCATATGGCTTCACCATCTTTTCAATATTCTCCCTTAAAATTGTATGGTTCTATATGGGTGATATTGAATCTCTGTTATGCTCTGGTAATTTTTTTCCCTATATTCAGAATAAGTTGTATTATTACAAGATAGATTTCTGCAATTAGGTAAGATTTTAGAAAGCACAAGGTTTAAGCCACATTATAGTGTGTGTGTGTGTGTGTGTGTGTGTGTGTGTGTGTTTGTGTGTGTGTGTGTGTAAGAATCAAAAAGGCAGAGCTCAGATAGTGAAAGTATAAATTTTATAAATAATAGACAAATAGATAAGGATATTTATATATTTCTACTAAAATATTTAAATTGGGAATTTTTTGTTATCAAACTTTAGATTTTTAAGTTTAGTTTCAAAGTGGATAAATGAAGCTGTGCCTAGTGATCTAATGGACTGATATATCAGCAAAAGAAAATAGTCTTGACATAATTATGTTGATACCGTGTTGATATAACTGAATGGACTTGAAAGCAGTATTTTTTCACTCATTGAATAATCACAGTCCAGAGGAGGTTGAAATAGTAAAACCATATGAATGAGCAGATCAGTTATACATTATTAGGAAAATGTGGGTGACATCTAATAACACTGCAATTACATAATTTTGTAGAATGGAATATTACATTGAAAATAAATGAGAGAAATTCTTATTAAAGACAGGGATATGTGGGATTTGAAATGAAATTAAACAGCATCAAATGGCTTAATATTGTGGCTCTCCAAAGTGAGGATGTGGGGTATGGGTAGAGGTTATGAAAATTCACCAATAATCCAACTCTGCGGGTAACAAAAGACAAAATATACTGCACTTGTTAGTCATCTTGTTAGTCATGTGTGGAATAACAAAGAGACAAACGCCAGAGTCCAAATGTCCTCTACAAGTATTGCCTCACATCCATTTAGAAACTCAAACAAATTTTGTATTTTTATGGACAACTCAGTATTTTATCAGTCCATTTTCCAATTTCAGTTCATCTTCATTTTCAATTTATTTATGCATATAAGCTGGGGTGTAGGCCAGAGGTGTGGAGGATGAGAGGACTCACCAGAGACAGAGTGAGGAGCAGAACAGGTAGATCTACTGCTGTACACTGGTGAGGGGAGCAGTGGGAGAGGCAGGAGAGGTGTGCTGCTCCATATGGGACGCTCCCTGGCTGGGAATTGAACTTGTGCTGCAGTGGCTGTGGATAGCTTTATAGTGCTGTGACGTAAGCCGTTCCACCACCAAGGAGGCCCCTTCATCTTCATTTTCTAACAAAGACCTAATTCTCAACTCTCCTGTGCCTTTTGCAACTCTTTCTGGTGTTTGTTTGTTTGTTGTTTGGTTTTTGTTTTTAAATCTATGTCTGACCTATCCTTGGAACTTACAACCAAACTTGTCATCCTTTCCTAAGTACGGCATCATTAGAATTCACTCTGCCTGGTGACTACACTGGGTGATCCATTTTGTTTTGCAAGTAAGCATCTCACTTGCCACCATTTATTTAATTAACACATAATGCATGTGGTCTTCAATATAAACACTTTAAAACAACCTGATGAGGGACAGTTAGTAGCATAATCACCTGTACTTTACAATGAACAAAATGAGAACTTGATACTTGCACAATTTTCCGTAGCCAGTAGTAGAATTCAATCCCAATAATTCTGAATCCATATATTACCATTTTAACCATCAACATTCACCACTTCAGTAACCTACATTCAGTAATTCTTTCTGAACCCTATATTTCACCTAGATTATTCTCTGAAGCCAGCAGAAAATAAGAGTCTTAATGAGTACAAAAATGATATACAAAGGACATTTTTTAAAAAGGCCCAAGCATTTAAAGCTCATTATATTTTTACTTTGTAACCTAATTCATTGACTGAGATCACTCTTTCACTCAATTTTTTGCACAAAAAGAAAACAGAAACCTCAATACCTTCAAATAACTTGGGGCTAGGATACAGCAATATTTGTAAACCTCTACATGAAAATGAAAGCAGATTTTGCAGTCTAAGGCTTAAATCCATACTGAAAATTAAAACTGTGAATTATGAGAGAATTATGAGAGAACTTTAAATCTTTCAATTATATTATTGCATTCTTACTCTAAAATTAGGAGTCTACTTTAAGTAAAATGATAGGTTAAACACAAATCATGTTAATGTATATGCATATATATGCTACATGCGTAGTATATCATGTATATATGCCCTGATGATATAATGATAACCATGGCAATTTAATCTGTGTGTGTGTGTATATATATATACACATATATATATACACACACATATATATAATCATACATGTATATAAAAACATATTATATATAGCACTTTACATCTGTATCTGCATATGTATATACCTAATATAGTCATATACACTATATTATATGCATATGCACATACAGTAATTGCCATTATTTTTATTCCCCATACTGCATTGCTTATTGTTTTTTAAAATTTAATTAATTGTGAAAGTCTGTTATAGGTGTCATTATATTAGTTGTACTTGTCTTATCTTCTTTCTTAAAGCAGTTGCTAGGCTCTTAGATCAAGAGAAACCTTTGCTGCCACAGCAGACAATAGTCTTGTGACAGATGTTCCACTTTCATTTGAGGGAGTACAGATGAAAATAACAGTCTCTCCATGCTTGTGAGACCAGTCAAAAGTGAGCAGTTGTCCCCTTTCCAGACGACTATCAAACTCATAGAACCTTGAAATAATTTCAACCTGCCCTGTACTGGATTGAGGCCCACACAGTCCTTGTGGCTAACAAGTTCCACTTTACTGAGACAAAAGAAGATCCGTTTTCTTTTTTAAAAAAACTCAGCTCTTACTACCAATGATAAAAACATCCTCGATGATTATGCTTATCTTTCATTTTAAAGTATATTTCCTTGTTATCTATGTAATTATTTTTCTGTATGGGTAATTCTACTGTCAGTTTTCTAAAGTTTGTTAGTGGTTTGGGCTTATCTAGCTCTTTGTTTTGTTTTTCTATTAAAAAGATAATATTAATAAATTAGAAGTCATTAGGAATGCTATCTAATACTGTTAGCAATTGTGGTATTTAGCCATCCTATGCATTCACAATTACACTCACACATACAAACACACACACACACACACACACACATTTTTTGGGTACACAAAAATATGAGCTTAACATATAGTTTTATAGCTTTCTCTTTCACTTAATATTATCTCACAAAAATGTTTTCATGTCAATAAATATACCTTTTTAACCAGTAGTAATAAAACTTTTTCTGTAAAGGGCAAGATGACAAATATTTTATACTTTGCTGGCCAAATGGTCTCTGTCATAACTATTCAGTTCTGCTGTTGTAGCTTAAAAGTAGCTATAGGCTATGCTTAACTAAATGGGTGCAGCTGCCTTCCAATAAAACTTTTTTCTGTAGGCAGTAAGTGTGCCAGAAATGATCCATGGGCCATAATTGCCCATTAAGACCTCCATTGTTATTTTAATATTGGCATAAGCTTCCATGATAAGAATATGATATAGTTTATTTAAACCTTTTGTTATCATAGGGTATTCCATGTGCTTTCAACCTTTTGTTACTATATTACCAGGTACTCTACTGCAGGCAGTCCTCATAGTGCAGTATCTAGTATCCCTTGGGTCTCACTGTCCTATCAATTAATAACTCTCTCAGGCTAACTAGAGATCCAGACCTTGTCTTTTGCAGCCAGATGGTCTCTGTGGACTTTAGATATACTCTATTATTGTTGTCTCAAGTGGCTACCATTTTGTCAGGGAGGTTAAATGCCTGACAGCCTTTTGATGGGGAGTGCTGTTTTATTATGGCCATATCTACATCTCAATTTGCAGATCTTATGCAAAATTTTCAGCAGTTGGATGGTATTTTTACATAGTTTGGAAGATTAATGCTTATTTCTCGTGTTTTCACATTGCCTAACTCCTGAGGACCGAAAGAGAGAGTGGCAGACCTTCATCCCTTTGCACTTTGTTCCCTTCATTTGATTTTGAAGGGCCTGTTGTTATTCTAATGTTACTAGAAGTGCATTATTTGAACACTGCTCCAGTTTGTCTATCTGCATTAGAAATGGTGAATAAAGAATTATCATAAAGTGATTTTTTTTAAAGATTTATTTATTTATGCACACAAGCTAGGGTATAGGACAGAGGTGTGGGGCGGAGAGAGAGTTCACCAGAGATAGAGTGGGGAGCAGAACCGGCAAATCAAGGAAACATACTGCTGAGGGGAGCAGCGCACAAGGCAAGAGAGGTCTGCTGCGCCACGTGGGAGCAGTGGGCGAGGCAGGAGAGGTCTGCTAAGCCATGTGGGAATCTCCCCGGCAGGGCTTCGAACTCGCGTCACCGCCAACAGCTCCGCAGCACAGTGCCCAACCGTTGCGCCACCAGGGAGGCCCCATAAAGTGATTTTTTTTTAGTTGAGGTAACATTGGTTTACAGCACAGATTATGATTTAAGGAAATAAGTTCACATCTCCCTCCTTAATCACACTCATTACCAAAACACCCATAACCCTTTACCACAGATCACTGGGCACCTTCCCACTTTGTTTCCACCCACCTCCTCCCTCTCCCTCTAGTGGCTTCAGTTATGCAGTCATATTTCTAGAGTTTGTTTTGATTTAGTTTTTCAGTTTCATTGTGTTATTTTCTTATATTAGCAAGATCACCTTGTCTTTCCTGTCTCCTGATTATTTTATATTACCCTCCAGTCCCATTCATATTGTCACATATGGAAAAAGTTCATATTTTCTTAACAGCTGAGTAGTATTCCACTGTATATATTACTACATGTTCATAATCCATTACTCCATTGCTGAACCCTTAGGTTGTTTCTATAACTTAGCTATTATGAACAGTACTACAATGAACATAGGATTAAAAATATCCATTCAAATTAGTATTTTTCATTCTTTGGGTAATACCTAGAAGTAATTGTCCTTCTATTTCTAATCTGTATTATTTTTTTCTGGAATTTATTAACAGAGCTTGGGCTTTGTTTTCCTTCCTTTTATGTACATTTTGTTTGTTTATTTGTTTGCTTTGTAACTTGTGTTATATATGCCAGGAGATTCTGTATTTGAAATTAGATTCAGTGCAACTACTATCTGTATTGGAACTTTGCGATTTTGAGTTCATGATTAATGGAGTTTTCTTTAAATAATGGCTCATGCATTTTACAGAGATCTAGGAGATGCTTAACCAACATCCTGAATGCCAGAATATATCGTAATTTGTTAGAGACTGCTACAAAAGAGTTTTATCCAAGAGAAAATCGGTTGGTCTGTTATCAAATCTTGCCAATATATATGCACTGCTTTGGAGATGTCAGGAATAGGGGATGATGAAAGAAATGTGGGAAATGTTATGACATTCATTTCTTCTCTGACATAGTATGGATAAAGAGACAATGTCTCAAGATGACAGAACAATGAATAAAGTTTTATGTATGTTATTTATTTTTTAGATATTAATTCATTTATTTATGCATTTAAGAGCTGTGGTATAGGGCAGAGGTGTTGGGGGGATAGATGAGAGGATTCACCAGAGACAGAGTGGGGAACAGAACAGGTAGATCTACTGAAATACATTGCTGAGGGGAGCAGCAGGCAATAAAGGAGAGGTCTTCTGAGCCATGTGGGTTAGCTCCTTGGCCAGGGATGGAACTCCTGCTGCAGTGGCTGCAGTGACTGCGGATAGCTCATAGTGCTGACATTTAACCCCTTGCACCACCAGGGAGGCCCTATGCATGCTATTTAAAATGATAAAGATATATAACTATATATATAAACACTTCACAAAGGAAAGGGCTTAGTCAGATAATATAAACTAAATTTCTCAAGGGTAAGTGAGGGTAGTAAGTTGATACTGTTTGAAGTTAAAAAACAAGAAGTTGAGGTAGTAGCCTATTATATCATTAGTCAGGAGTCCAAATAGAATGGAAATGGTTCCCTATGGATTGGAACTAAAAAAAAAAACAAAAACAAAAGTAGGTATTAGTGTCTTTTAGTTTTCATTAATTTGTTATTTATCATTCAGAACTTATAACATAGATTTGAATTGCATTTTATTAATATAAATGAAATCTCCCATCTTGCATCAAATATTTCATTATATTCAATCTATCTTTTTTAAATTTTCTCTATACAGAAGCAAATAATAAGCCCAGATGTATAGCTGTGTGCATGTGTGTGTGTAACAGAAGTGGCATGTGTGTATAATGGAAGTGACCTTGTATTTATTAAAATGTATTATTAACTTTTTAAAGGCTTATTTATGCATACAAGCTGGGGTGTAAGCCAGAGGTGAGGGGTGGTGAGAGGATTCACCAGAGACAGAGTGGGGAGCAGAACAGACAGATCCATGGAAGTACACTGCTGAGGGGAGCAGCGAGGGAAGCAGGAGAGTTCTGCTGTGCCATGTGGGAATCTCCCTGGCCAGGTATCGAACACATGCTGCAGTGTCTCTGGATAGCTTCACAGTGCTGCGCTTAACAAGTTGTGCCACCAGGGAGGCCCTATTAAATTTTAAAAATAAGCACCAACCATGGCATTATGTTAAATACAAAAAAAAAATCCCTTATTTGTTAATAGTATATGAACTCACAAAATCTAGAATTTGGATATGTTTATTAAGAGGTAAATAGCTGAGAAGCAAAATGTAGTAATTCATATTTCAGGGAAATCTCAGATTGGTCTCTGTTTATATTTTATTGTGTAATCTGTATCCCTTTATATATATTTTTTAAAGATTTATTTTATTTTTGCATACAAGCTTGGGTGCAGGCCAGAGGTGTGAGGCTGTCAAAGGGTTCACCAGAGACAGAGTGGGGAGCAGAACAGGCATATCGACCGAAATACGCTTTGAGGGGAGCAGCGGACAAGGCTGGAGAGGTCTGCCACGACATGTGGGATTCTCCCTGGCCAGACATCGAACTTTCGTCGCAGTCGCCAGCAGCTCTACAGAGCTGTGATAACCCATTGCACCACCAGGGAGGCCCTTCATTTATATTTTAAACTGTAAATCTGAGTGATTTTATCTCATTAATCACAGTTCACTACTTGGCATTTATTTATTTTTCTATTTTATCTTCTATAACCTGATTGGGAAAGAGCAACAACAACATTTGAAGATCGGTGTCACATGTATTGAGCCCTTCTTCAGATATAGTTGTTTTTCATAGTCTCAACTCGGAAAGGTAATAGCATCACAGAAATTTGCATTAAATTTATCCTTAATTGGCCTCAGGTTAACTGCTTTGGGGAAGAGGGAAAGAGAGAGATATTAAGAATTTAACAGTTGCAAAAGCTGAATAGTCATTTGAATACTAGTGGTGTCACATTTGCATACCATTTTGGGATATGTCTGCTCCCAATGCCTCAGGTGTGACTTAATGGAAACTATCAAGTTTAAGGTTTGGCACACAAGGCCAATCAGCAATATCCATGAGTCATGGCAAATTGCAGTCGAGATATTATAGTAAGGAGTTCGCATACCATCCTGCAACCTGTGATTGTGGAGCGGTTTGTCAGATGCTGCAGGATGCAAAAGGGCACAAAATTTGATTTCTGTTGTTAGTTACTGTATCACAAAGGCAATGCATATTAAAATTCTTAAAAATAAATTTACCTTTGATCTTACAACTTCCTAAAAATAATTTGTTATGCATATATTAGAAAATTATAAAATTGATGAAAATATTGAAAGTTGAAATTAATTACATATATATGTAAGTATATGTATATGTGTGTGTATACACACACACACACACACACACACATATATATATATATATATATATATATATATATATATACACTTACACACACACATACACACACACAAGTCTGGTATTGAATAAGAAATTATGCTGCATCCCTGCATTGGGAAATATGCAGCCCTTAAGAAGAAGATGTATATGTGCATATGTGGTCATACATGGTTAAGTTTAAAGAAAATATAGGTTTCCAAGCACTGTGATCCATTTTATACACACAAATACATGCACATATTATTATTTTGGCTTCTCTATACCTTCAAAATAATTTATATTGAATCAGAAGTAATGATTTTATAGATAAATTTTAGAAGTATAGAATGTACACAGGTTTATTATTTTATTATGAGAGCATAAAATAGATAATTCTGATTTTACTATTTAAGCAAATCACTTGGTACAATTTTCAGAAGACAGAACATCCACTTCTTTTTATTTTAAATTTAAGGTATCATATAAAAAAGTCATTTTGCCAACTTTTAGTAGCATAACAAAGCAATGATTTTAAGAGCTCGGCAGTAACACATGGATATGCAATGAAAATTTTAAAACATGCATTGACTTTTAGGACTGTGCCTGTTGAATATTAAACACCAGAAATTGCCATTGCCTAAAGCAATTCATTCAGCATAATGTATATAAACTTTGGAACTATTTTAAGGCACTAGTTTTAATAAACGAAGAGAAAGGTTGACAAGGAAATTTATTACAAAATATTTTGCTTTGCAATCAATTATTTTACCTACTAATAGAATTGAAACTTTGTCTCAAGATGCATGAAGTTAGAAAAATGGTGCTAAGTAGGATTCACATTTAAACGTTTGGGGAATTTAAATGAACTTCTAGAAAGCTTTTTAACATGTTCTGAAGAATCTGAAAATCTTTGCAATTCAATTTGTATATAGTATACAGTATTTGCACTTGTAACATTAAAAATATAAGAAATTTGATGAGGTAACAAAATATCCTAATTCATGTATGTAGCCTAAGTCAGCACAGAAAACTAGGAAAGGATATACTGATGTTGAATTTACTAATTTTGAATTTAAAAGACTATAAATAGCAATTTCATATGTATTTTATATGTGTCTTTTCAACTCGGTGGTCCAGTGTTCTGAAAGAGTGATGTGCATTAAAAAGTGTCTCCCCTCCCCACCCCTCTCTGTCTCTCTCTGTCTCTCTGTCTCTCCCTCTCCCTCTCCCTCTCCCTCTCCCTCTCTCTCTCTCTCTCTCTCTCTCTCTCTCTCTCTCTCTCTCTCTCTCTCTCTCTCTCACACACACACACACACACACACACACACACACACACACACACACACGGCATAATGCTCCTAAATGTGAAGAATTCGTTTACAACAAATGAATAAATGAAAAGATGTGTTAATTTAGATTTTCTGCAATATTAAAAAGGGACCTTGAAACACATTGTTTAAACAAATATTATATATGCCATCTTAAGATTTGGAGACAGAAAGACCTTGGTTTGGAATTCTGGTAACTGTATGCACTAACAGTGATTTAGATAAGGTAATCACTCACAGCCTCAGTTTAAATAAATACATGTCATATGAACAAAAAAATTCCTTTTTCAACAAGAGTGAGATAATATTGGGAAAGCACTGAGCATATTCTCTGAATACATACTCATTTCTCACTATGCAGTAGCTATTTTATTAACGTAATTATTAGTTCTTGTATCATGAGTACACAGACTCTTGTAGCCGTTGTAATAAAGCGGAGTAAGAGCTATTCCCTTCTGATTTTCTGACACTAAATTCATAAAACACTCATATAGTTTTTCAGGAACATGTTTTGACAATTTTCCCCCATTCATTCCCAACCATTTAATAGATAAAAGTAGTTCTATTAAAGTAGCCTAGGTCATGGACCACTTCACTAAATTCTATACTTCTTTCTGAAATCAGGATTTGACATTACTTCTCACGAGAGCTCCTTTCATTCATTCAACAAATTTTTGTTGAGTGTTAACCACACAGTCAGCACTGTGGTAATACATGTTGAAGTTAGTGGAGGGTGAACTTAAATACAATAACTTGTATCTAATAAAATCTGAACCAATGATCAGACTAGTTAGGGTATCTCCACTCCCACTAGCATGCTTGTTCTAAGTCACCATTTTTCCTTTTTTTCATATTAAAAATTATATAGAAACCTTACTCTTGTTGGAAATATAAAGGACAACCATCCTCTTTTCTTCAAATATATTTTCAAATACATTCCAATCAGCCTGTGATAACTACACTTTGTTTTGGATAAGAAGGAAAACAAGGAGTTTTAAAACAGGTCATTGAAACTTTCAGTTTAAAATTTTTGATTTCCTTGGTAACATTTTGGAGAGGGCATGAGGGATATAGCATTGCAATCATCTATGAAAACAACCCTCACAACCAGGGCAGTATCTTAGCATCCATATACTAGGGCAGTACATCAGCTTACCTTGATGAGTTTTCACCCCGTCTTACCCTCCCACCCTTGCCAGCTGTAGTAGCTTTCAATAAAAGATAGGTTATATAAGGACAGATTGTATTACCCTAACATTATATCCACAAAAAGTGGTGCTATATCCTCTTTCTCCTAATATGTTTCTGGTAGTAATTCCCTCGAACACATTCCACAGACACAGGAAAGTATGTTTCTGTGTGTGGACATATCACTCGAAACTACAGAAATCTCATTAAGTGGGTTGGGGAAACTTATAGCAGTTTGACCGTCTATTGTAAGCACAGTTCCCTTTGCTATTGAAAGAGTGCCATGGGATATTAAAAATCGGAGTAAGAAATATTTATTGAAAATATAACTCCTCCCAATAAAGCAGGGACTCTAGTAGACACTGTTATTTACTTGTTTCATTTGATCTTCATCAAAACATCAATAGGCATATTCTGACTTCAAACCTCATGATGTTTTTTCATTTTTTATCACAGTCACCTTGGAGGAAAGTATGAGTCCCATTATTAATGTTTTAGATTGCCATTTGCAAAGAAACCAACATCTGAATTATCAGTGTTAGTGATCACAAAGAAATATATATCTAATGTAGTAAAGGTAAGCTTTAAAATAAAAAGTATCTTATCTATTTTTTGAAATTAAAGAGTTAGAAATGATATCACGAACGCTACTTTGAATTGAGACTGAATAGTAGTATGACACAATTCTTCATATTTTGTGTTAGATTTATATTTCATTACTTTAAATTTAGATCTCATTTTTTATTATTTCTGAAGGAAATTTTGCTGCCCTGATGTGAGTTTGCAGTGATGTCTAGAAAAGTATGTCTTTATTTCTATCTATTCCTCTATTGCCTCTGATGCATGTAAAATGAGCCCATTTCTGCTTAGCTCTCTTTTTCTACCTAGATGACTTAGAAACTGAGAATCTATGTCTAAAATAGTTTTTAAATGACTTCACCTGTTCTCATTTCTGGTGCATCTTCCATAGCCTTCCTTTTTTGAGGTGTTGCTAGGTAATATCTTAACTTTTCTTTATTTCCTGTGATTTCTTCACTTCTCCATGATACCGATAATTTTTGAGTAGAGGTCATACACACAATATGCCCTTTCTACCCTGTGTTTGACTCTCTCTCTGGCCGCAAAGTAACCAAGTTTAATGTGTAGGGAATAGGACACTATTCATTTTAAGCTCTATTAGCAAAATTTCTGTCTAACAATTGAAACATAGGAAGAAATATAATTACATGAGTGAATTGCCAGCTGCCTCCTGCATTCCTCTTGTGTCTCATGGGGCAGAATAAAAGTGACTGCAATTATAGTTCAAATCTCAGAGGGATATTAATATGATAGTTTCAGCAATAGCATTCTCATTTTTTATAAAGTCATGTTAATAAAAAGGATGACTCTGGTAATTTGTCCAATATTACTTTTTGTTAGTAGTAATTACCCCTTAATACAGTCTTGTGACATAATGACATAAAAAAAAATCTTCACAGAATAAACCTCATGAAATGTCATTTTTACTTACTGAAACTTTTCTGATAATATTTGATGTTGGTAGTGGCTATTTAAATTCATTTTAGCAATAATTTATTTCTTTACATTGTTGCTAGAGTATTCAAATTGAAAACTTTATTATATAAGCACAAAATTAGAAATTTCAGCATTTCATAGTTATAAAATGTGAAAACACAAAATTATCAATTTTTATAAACCTATTTAAAAGTTTTTTTTTTAAAGATTTATTTATTTATACATACAAGCTGGGGTACAGGCCAGAGGCGTGGGGCGGCGAGAGGGTTTACCAGAGACAAGAGTGGGGAGCAGAACAGGCAGATCAGAAATACACTGCTGAGGGGAGCAGCGGGCAAGGCAGGAGCGGTCTGCCGCACCATGTGGGATTCTCCCTGGCCGGGCGTCGAACTCGCATTGCGTGCTGCCAACAGCTCCACAGCACAGCACTCAACCGCTGCACCACCAGGGAGGCCCCTATTTAAAAGTTTTAATAGTAGTAAATATAGTGAACAGAAAAGCAATCTTAAAAAATTCATGAAGTGTTTACTTTGTGAGTTTCATACTTTTTTATATAGAGCATATTGTCAATGTGTAAAGTGTTTTCTGTGATAAATGTATATGTGTACTATTAACCCTAGACAAACTAAAGTCATCAAATAGTTTTAAAGAAGACATTGCACAGTGTTATATCTTGTTTAGAAAGAAAAAAGAGAAAGGTTCATCTATTTAGAGTTGTGTAAAGTGCTTTTCTACTCACAATGCCAGATTTTCACTATGTTTGCCAACTTCCTTTTAAGTTGACATGTATCTCTATTTTTTAACTATGAAGGCAAAGAAAGCACAGGATACCAAACAATGCAAGTTTATAACCTAATCAAATAAGGAAATTGATAAGTACAAAACGAACATGCAAATGTGCATATTAAATATAAGCCTCATATCTTTTTGTAACAAGTTGAAATTAGTCAAACAGTGCACATACATAGTGTATGTGTATGGCTTGCATACAGCAGCCGTGGCTTTCATTAATTGGCAACTTCTTTTATGCTAGACACTATTAAATGGTGTATATAGCTATAATTTATTCTTCACTACAACTCTATATACTATTTGTTATAATGCTCCTATTACAAATGAAGACTTGACCAAAATATCAAGCATATTAGCACAGAATTGCCCACCCACCCAATCTTTGTTAGAACTTTGCCACAGTTCTAGGTTGTAATGATAAATTGTCTTAACTTGTAACTGCATTGTACCCTGCTTTTTGTATAAAAATACCTTAAAATCTGACCAGAGTTTAAATTATTTCTATTTTCACCTAAATACTAGCAATACATGTTAGTATATGTCTTCTAGCTATGATAACAGTTCTGACTAAAGAAAATGACTTGTGAATTATCATGTCTGCAAATTAGATATAAAGTAAACCCACATTTTCTCACAGACTCTTTTATGTACTCTATTAGACTGCACAAGCTTCAAATAAACTTTTAAAATATCATTATCTCAGATCATGTCCTCACACTTGGTGACAATGTGTTGTTATGTTTCCATATATCTGTCAACGTGTTTCCTTTGGAAGGTTAAAAGTGTTTCTTTTCAGTAAGTTATAATGGATAACTTCTCAAGATTCCTTGCCCGCCTCTTAGAGTCTAAGAGTGTCTTACAACCAAATGAAATGTCATGGTTTTAGTTAGATAGGCTTTTATTTTTCCTGCACTCGATTTTGGAAATAGATGGCTAAATGTGGCAAATATTCTGCTACTAACACAAAAAGAAACCATCTCCTTTTCTTTGAATCATGAGGCTGAAAGTTTAGTTGAATTTTGAAGTCTATTGTTTAGTTCAGGAATTATCTATGAATAGTTTTAAAGTCAAAATATTTATCTCTTACCACTCATACTGTGGTAATGAAAAAAATGTAAATAAGATCTGTTGTGATATATATGTATAAATATATATATAGATTTATATACACACATACATATACTTTTCTATGAAATATCTCAATATCATGACAAGTACTAAGAACCATTACACATTTATCTTTCTTAAAAAATTGTTTTAATTGTTATGAACAACTAAGTGCAGTGCCATATAAAAATTTTAATTGTAACTCAAAATTTGTGTTCTTAATTCATACTTTAGCCAGACCAGAAGCCTACATTTCATTAAAAGAAATATATTTAATATATAAATATATTTATGTAGTATTTATATAAACAATTTAATATATCATCTTCTATATAATAAACCTTAGTGTTACTTCTCATTGATTTTAGTAAGTAAAGAGTTTAAGCACAGTAAAGGTAGAGTTAAAATTTTTCCTCTGTTATAATAGCAGCAGGGTACTTTCTGATTAATATAATTTTAAATTTTGGGAGATTTAATTGTGGAGAGGATAGACTGATTATATTCTAAGTTCATGATTTTGGCTTATCAACTTTCATAGTGGTTTTTAACTGTGATTCTGCATAAACATCACTTATAGGATTTTCAGAAAATATCTCTTCTTAGATTCTGTCAATGGAAATAGTGACTTAAAAGTTCCATTAGTGGTTCTCATGAAATATATTTTCTTAGAATTATTGTCTATTTTACTAGATTGTCTTCACTTGATAGATCATCTTGACAGAACACTAGGAAGTACTGCCCCTTCTCCCCCAAAGACTGATTAATCTAAGTGTCTTGATCCTGAATTACTGGAAAGCAGAATTTACTATTTTTTGTTGTTGTTACAGGTTACATGCCCAACTATCTTGTTTAATTACCAAGGGCTCTGTATATAGCCAGGAAATTAAACTATCAATATAGCACCAGCTTTGCGGACTGATGCAATATTTAAAAAAAAAAAAAAAAAACAGTAACCCATTTTCTTTTTAGATCAGTAAGCCTTTGTCCAAGTGATCTTGTATCAATGCTATAGTCGCATTATAATCACAAGGTATGCCAGTTTTGATAATTTGGAGATAAGTTGGAGAGCCTAAAATTGATTAATTGAGAACAGGGGGAACACTGAAGTATTATTTTTACTTACTTTAAAGTTGTATTCATTTGACTATTATTGAGGCAAAAAGGGAGGGTGTCTATATTATGACCCCCAGGGACATTATTTAGAGGTTTCTGAAAAGAAAGTAGCCCTGTATATGAATAGACCAAAGAATAAGTGAGGCTTGTTCTGTAGGGGACATAGGGAAATAGAGGGTATAATAATTTCTATGAAATAAACTACTTCTGTATCTAACACAAGAGGATACTGTAAATATGTTCTTAAAATGTAAAAGAAATCACGTTTACTTTAAATACTTAAAGTAGAAAGATCATATCTTCAACTCTAGAAATAGGTTATTAAATATATGAGTTATAGTAATATAAGCACCATGGCTAGAAATGTTAGCATTACTGTGAATGTGAAAGGTTAGCTATACCCTAGAAATAAGATGATTTTGATCACCTGGAGTCAGTTTATGTTTATAAGTTTTAATAATTAAGTAAGTATACTTTATATTATGTCATTTAAACATTTACTTAAATGGAACACATGGGTTAAATATAGAAAATGAACATATATAGTGAATGTTTGTTTTGATTTTCCCAGTTTTAAAATATAGATGGTGGTAAAATATAAATCCTGTGTACATTACCCATTGCAACTGAGCTCAATTCTTTTCCAGTGTCATTTCAAGTTCCCTGTTGCCATAGTTGCTGCTAAGGAAATGCATTTTTCTAAAAGATTTATAAATAATGATTGCAATGTTTTTAGCTCTTTGTAGTGAAATACAATATCCAATGCCTCTGAGAAGAATATAAATCCAAGCACTAGGGAGCCATTCAGGTCACACTTGAGTCTTGTTACAAGTAGGGCAAGAAAAGTGTCTCACTGGTATCCATTAATGTGCACTCCCTGCCCACTCAAAAGATAAATTCCATGTAGTTAGGTTCTGAACACATATATAAGACTGTTTTTAAGCTTTTCATCTGCTTTTGTTACTCCAATATCTTGTCAACAACAAAAAAGTTGCATTTATTAACCCCTCTTTTCTAATACTGTTTATTGTCATCATTCTTCTAAAGGCAAAATTGGTTAGTTTATGTGAATGTACTTTGCCGATCTGCATGCTCTCTTGATATCTGTGAAAGTTAGGCAAAATCTAAATTTTGCTTTAAGAGGACATAAATTATATCTATCTATATTGATAACTCATTTTAATTATGCCTCCTGTTATAAGTTTAAAATAAATATTCAAGGACCATTTCCTCCTTAATTTTCCTCTGAAAAATCACTCACTATTTACTAAGAGAATATTGATTGTTATTCCATATATAGTGCATGCCACCTGAAGTGCTGATGAATGAAAAAAAAATTAAACAGAAAAAAGAACAATGATAAAAATACTCTATTAATATCTGCCATCCTGGGCGCCCCTGTGGCATAGGGGTTAAGTCTCAGTGCTATCACAACTACAGCCTGAATTCAGTCCCAGCTGGGGAACTAACCCATATATGGCACAGCAGACCTCTCCTGTCTTGCCTGCTGCTCTCCTCAGCAGTGTATTTCAGTAAATCTGCCTGTCTGTTCCCCACTCTGTCCTGGTGAATTCTCTCACCACCCCACACTACACCCCAGTTCTTCTATGCATAAATAATCTTTAAAAATAATCTACCATCCAGAGATTTAAAATTTACCATTTCTGATAATACACATTCACATACAAATAAATACACAGATACATGAACATATCTGACTTTCACTTATGTGTTATGCACATGTATATTACTAAGTCTAAGCTTTTATGCAGGAAAAAAAAAAACAAATTTTAGTACATGGAAACAACAAAGTTTTATTTTTCTCTCATACTTATGCTTAGTTTAATCACTCAGGGACCTTATCCTGATAGCAGTTCCACACTTTTATGACATCACCACTTCATCATGAGGTGTCAGGATTTACTGTGGCATGGGAAGAGAGGGCTAGTATTACAGGGTCCCATATAGGCAGTTAAATGCTTTGGCTATAGCCCATTAGTCACAGTCACATAACCCTGACTAATTGCAACTGATGAAAAGTGCATCCCTCCCATCTGTGCAAAAAGAGGATAAATGGCTCTGAATAAACACTAGAGAGATCAACCACAATGTTCTGCAGAAGTATTCATTCTCCTCTTCCTTCTCTTACTATTTCTAATTATATATATATATATATATAGATATATGTATATAATAAAAATCCTCACACTATATATAGTAAATTTATAATTTAGTTTATCAATATTTGGTCAATAGAGATGGTCAATATTCATATTAATATTTTCATGTTAATAGATACCATTTAGTAATTGCATGATTTTCTATTACATAGATTTAAGAGAAAAACTGTCCATTTTATCTGCTTACCCTCATACCCATTTTTTATTTTAATGTGTTGAGACATATATTGGTTCCAGTGCTTGGCACACAGTGTAAGGCAGTTCAAAATTCCTGTCTGGTACACATTTTCAGTTCGTATACACTAAGTTTTCATTAAATGTTAGTTTTTATTACTTTTGTTCATAATCATCACCTTTGTCATTTGGGTCCCATTTTTACTACACCTTGTGAAAAGTCCTCAATTTCTTATCTTATTTTTTCTCCTAATGGTGCATTTTGGGTCTACTCCCTCAAAGTGACATATTTTTCTAGAGACTTCCAGGAGAATCTGAAAAGAATAGGAATCAAGCATATAAGATTAATGTTTTGATATAAAACTAAATTTTTTCTTATTGATAATACATGGTATATTTTAAAAGCATTCTGTGTCAAAAGTCATGTGATCTGGATTCAAGCTTCCAGTCCTGCTATTAACTGGTGATGTGTTTTAGAGAAATAATGTAATAGAAAGAATTTTTATTTTACCATTTAAAAAAGGATAACTGATTCTTGGAGGGCACATGACAATTTTCAGTATCAAAACAGTTTCACTACTGGTTTATCTTTCTCCCAGTCAGCCCCCAAAAAGACCATACTAGAAGAGAGTATGTTTGAAGCCAATATACTGCAGGATGCAGACATAACAGGCCTAATAGAAACCTCACTAAAAAGGGGGGATTAGGCAAGGAAGAAAAATTTTACAATCAACAAACCGCCAGCCCACTGACTACAGAGAGCTCTCATGACTAACCCAAAAGGAGCAACATTTCAAAATAATATAAAAAGTTTTGGGACCTCCCCGGTGGCGCAGTGGCTAAACATGCACTGTGGAGCTGACGGCAGCGGCGACGCGAGTTCGATGCTTGGCCTGGGAGATTCCCACGTGGCACTAGCTCTGCCAGGGAAATTCCCACATGGCCCGACAGCCCTCTCCTGCCTTGTCTGCTGCTCTTCTCAGCAGTGTATTTCCATCGATCCGCCTGTTCTGCTCCCCACTCTGTGGTGAACCCTCTCACCACCCCACACCTCTGGCCTGTGCCCCAACTTATATGCATAAATAAATCTTTAAAAAAATAAAGTTTTGTATTTAACTATTCAATATTTCTCCAACACCAACAGATAGAAAGCACAATGAGATGGCACTTTCAGAGAGAGCAGCTCAGACCCAGAAAGTGGTGATGAGATGTTTTGTATGGATAAATGAATGACAGAAACATAATTTTCTTCTTTCTTTCAAGGAAGCAGGGAAGCAAATAAGTGGTCACCTCAGCAAAAGGGGCAGATGATCCATCTGTGAGCAATTGGGAAGGGAGAAGGGACAACAATTTGGTCTCAGAGGGAGGTCTCTCCATCTTAATGTGTTTGGTCACTTCTGAAGGGAAAAAAAAAAATTCCCACTGATGCTGTAAAACCAAAGACCTGAACAGTAGTTTTTTTTTTTTTTTTTCCTCATTCCTCCTGGATTCAGCATTTAGTTTGGCAGTTACTTTTAAAATAGTTCCACATGCCCCCCCCCCCCCCCCCCCCCCCCCCCCCCCCCCCCCCCCCCCCC
>PVIJ01017891.1:0-28018 GCA_004024925.1 Scalopus aquaticus | reverse complement strand
CCATTCGATATTTTTCTCTTTCTTTCTGGCTTATTTCACTGAGTATGATCCCCTCTAATTCCATCCATGTCGCTGCAAATTGCATGTGTTTATCTTCTTTCCATGATGAATAGTATTCCATTGTGTATATGTACCACATCTTCTTGATCCAATCGTCTATTTTTGGACATCTGGGTTGCTTCCATACCTTTGCTATTGTGAATAGTGCCGCAATGAACATACGGGTGCATGTATCCTTTCGGATTAGTGTTTTTGTATCCTTTGGGTAAATTCCCAAAAGTGGGATTGCTGGGTCATATGGGAGCTCCATGTTTAGCAGTCTGAGGAATCGCCATACAGCTTTCCATAGTGGTTGGACGAGTTCACATTCCCACCAGCAGTGTAGAAGAGTATAGGATGACCTCTCTTAAGATGTATGAAACAGGGCCTCCCCAGTGGCGCAATGGTTAAGCACTGCGCTGTGGAGCTGTTGGCAGTTGCGACACGAGTTCGACGCCCAGCTGGGGAGAATCCCACATGGCGCAGCAGACCTCTCCTGCCTTGCCCGCTGCTCCCCTCAGCAGCGTATTTCTGATCTGCCTGTTCTGCTCCCTGCTCTGTCTCTGGTGAACCCTCTCGCTGCCCCACGCCTCTGGCCTGTACCCCAACTTGTATGTATAAATAAAAAATAAATCTTAAAAAAAAAAAGATGTATGAAACACATTACACTGTGGTCCTCAACTGCTGCTTATTTGGGTCAGGGGGTTCAGGTGCTGCCTCCACTACTGTGAATGCTGCTGAGGGTTCTGGCACTGCCTTAGTTGAGGTACAAGCAGGTGGGGGCACCTTCTGACTGTCCTGGCTAATGGGCCAAACAGCCCTGAGGTGGCAGATCCCTTAACTGGCCCAGCAGGAGGTAGAATCTGGCAGGTCTTGTGCTATCAGGAGAGTGTGACTGGTAGTGATTTACCACTCATTACTCATTAACTGCCCAGAAAACCAAAGATTTCCTTGGATGATCTTTGGTTGACTGCAGAGGTGCAATTTGCTTGTTAGCAGGCAGGTTGTGGCTAGCAGAGTCCTGGTCTATTTGTGTGCTGGGGGGTGGGCCCGCTTGCTTGTTGTCTCTAGACTCTACCTGGTTTGGCTGCTTTGTGGGGGTAAGTGGAACACTCATCAGTGATTCGTCTTGAGGGGCTAACATGGAGGGTAGGTTCAAAGGTGGTGTCCATCTGTGCAGTGATTGGCAAGGTTGTGAGAGGTTGCCAAGGTGGTGCCTTATAGTGACTGTGGCCCTGGTTTATTTCCCAATGTTGCTTGCCTCTCAGGCCAGCACTGTAAGGATGGTATTTGGTGCTATTCAGACTGAGTCCCAGGGCAAATGAGTCTGCTTACAGGCCTGGATTAAGGATTAGGTCTTAGTTTCCACTTTTACTTCAGTTTTCCTGTGCACACTTCTCTTCTTCATTATGGGAGTTCCTGGAGTTTGTGCTATGCTGGAATATAAGGTTGTGGAGCTGGATATTAGGCAGAGCCCTCCCTCTGCTCTCCAAGGAGAAGTTCCACACATTAGCAATGACTTCCCATTTATGCTTCCTTGGAGAAAGCATCTGTCTCTCCTATCATCTGGGTGCTACCTTTGTATCCTTTGTCATGTAAGTTCTATTCCTCTGGGTTTCTGATTGTGTGTAGATTAGTCCATATTTAGGTGTAGATTTGTTGTGATCATAGGAGGAGCTAAGTACAAGTGTTCCCTATTCTCCCATCTTGGGTCCTGCCTCCCTATACATTACTATTATAATTTGGGTTCGGTAATATTTTACTAGGAAGTCCCCACTCTCATAGTCATGGGTCTAGGGATAAGAGTCAGGTGTTACATAAACAACAACAATTGTGTCTAAACAACAGAGTTCAAATTTAAATTGAAGTTTTCTTTGGATATAAGATATTTTGAAATAAATGTCATTGTTTTTATTTTTTAATTATTTTGAGATGCCATTGTTTTTAAAACCATTTTATGATTGAGCATTATTTCGTTATTTGTGTGTGTATACATACACATGTGTGTATATACCACATCTTCTTTTCCATCCATCCATTTATGACAGGATGTTTTATAGGATCTTGACTATTGAACAAAATGCTGCTATGTTCACGTGGGCACATATTTTTGGGGGGGAGTTAGTGTTTTTATTTTCTTCAGATAACACACATAAATGGAATACTGGATCTATGGTAGTTCCATTTTTTATTTCTGAGCAATATCCGCAGTGTTTTCCCCAGTAACTTAAACAAGTTGTATTCCCACTAACAGTGTGTAAGTGTTCCCTCTTCTCCAGAACCTTGCCAACATTTGTTATTGAGTCATAGGGCAAGCGGATAGCTTCTAGGGTCAGAATAGAATAGGAAAAAGCCTAGGAGGAGTGTGGAAGGATACAGAGATAAGGGCAACAGATTCCAAGAGGGATTAATCAAACACCTCAGACTCAGGGCAACAGGACACTTCAGACAAGGAACCTAAGATAAAGGCTGAGATGCAAGATCTAATTCTGGGCACAGAGACATTAAGGGAGTGTGTGAGACCACCGAGAACCAATCAATCACCAAGAGGCTGACAGGGCTTTGGAATAATTAGGGAAAGAAGGTCTATATTCCCTGAGGCACTACTCCACTTCCGCTTCCTTGCCTCTCCCTGGCCTGGTTACACCAGCCTGGAAGTCCTACTCTGTTTCTGTGCTTTTTCTCTTTAATAAACTTTTCTTGCTCTAAACAAATTTGCCTCTTTTCACCTGTTTGCTTGAGCATCAGTGAAGTTCCTGCTGTGGCTTTATGAGACACCAACCTGTGGTGGTCTAGTGGCCGGGACTCAGCCCTGCCGCCACAGCCTCGGGCCCATTCCTGGCTGGAGACTAAACCTGAGAACCTGAAATTAAGGTATCATTATTTCTTATATTCTTGACAATAGCCATTCTTACAAGTGTGAGGTAATAGCTCATTGTGATACTGATTTGCATTTACCTGATGATACGTGATATTGAGCATATTTTCACATACTTGATGGCCTTCTGTATGTCTTCTTTGGAAACATGTCTAATCAGATCCTCTGCCCATTTTTTTCCTTTTATTAAATTTTTAATTTTTTTTACACTGCTGTTCATTTTTGTACAGTATTTGATTTTTCCCCTGAGGTGTAGTCCTGTAAATATGCCACCACCACATCGCCTGTGAACCATCAACTGAGGTCCTTTGTGCTCTTCCCATCCCTGTTTTGACCCCTTTTCTACCCCCTCCCTTGCTTTAAGACTTAGAGCTATAGTTGCCTACAAGTTTTGTTTTTGTTTTTTGACCCTTTGTTTGGTTTCCCTGTATTCTTCCTATAAGTGATATCATCTGATATTTTTCTTTTTCCTTCTGACTTACTTCACTGAGCATAATCCCTTCCAGCTCCATACACTTATAAGCAGGAAAATGCAAATCAAAACACAATGAGATACCACTTCACATCAGTATGGATGGCCCACATTAAAAAACTGACAACAAATGCTGGCAAGGATGTGGATAAAAATTACATTACATTGCTGGTGGGAATGCAAACTGGTCCAACCACTACGGAAAGCTGTGTGGAGGACTCTCAAATTATTAAAAATGGATCTACCATATGACCCAGCAATTTCACTTGTGAGAATCTACCCAAAGGACAAAAACACATTAATTCTAAAGGAAACCTCTGCACTCCTATGCTTATTGCAGCACTATATACAATAGCTAAGATATGGAAACAAACCAAATACCCCCAAACAGATGATTGGATCAAGAAAATGTGGTATATATACATAATGGAATACTACTCTGCCAACTTTTAAAATCAGGTTCCTTTTGCTATTTAATTGTATGAGTTCTTTGTCTGTTTTGGATATTAACCAGATACAAGATTTGCAAATATTTTCTCCCATTAAATAGTAGCTTTTCATTTTATTGGTGGTTTCCTTTGCTTTGCAGAAGCTTTTAGTTTGATGTAATCCCACTGTTTATTTTTGCTTTTGGAGTCATCTAAACAATCATTGCCAAGAATGGTGTCAAGGAGTTCACTGCCTGTTTCTTCTATGATTTGTGTGCTTCCAGGTCTTCTATTTAATTCTTTATTTGTTTTTTTTAAAAGATTTATTTATTTATACATACAAGCTGGGGTACAGACCAGCGGTGTGGGGTGGCGAGAGGGTTCACCAGAGACAGAGCGGGGAGCAGAACAGGCAGATCAGAAATACACTGCTGACGGGAGCAGGGGGCGAGGCAGGAGAGGTCTGCCACACCATGTGGGATTCTCCCCGGCCGGGCGTTGAACTCGCATTGCTGCTGCCGACAGCTCCACAGCACAGCGCTTAACTGCTGCGCCACCAGGGATGCCCTTCTATTTGATTCTTTAATCTTGCGAGTTAATTTTTGTGTATGGTGTAAGATAAGTCTAGTTTCATTCTTTTGAATGTGACTGTCCTTTTTCCCCAAAACCATTTATTGAAGACACTAGTCTTTCCCCATTTTATATTTGCCTCCTTTGTCATAAATTAATTAACAGTGTATGCATGGGTTTATTTCTAGACTATCTTCTATTCCATTGACCTATGTGCCTGTTTTTTATGCTAATGCCATTCTTTTTTGATTTTGATAGCTTTGAAATCAGGGAGTGTGATGCCTCCAATTTTCTTCCTTTTTATTCATAGTTTTTTGTGGTTCCATGCAAATTTAGGGATAATTTGTTCTATTTCTGTGAAAAATGCAGCTTGAATTTTGATAGGAATTACACAGAATCTGTATATTGCTTTGGGTAGTATGGACATTTTAGCAATATTAATCCTTTCAATGCATGAGCATGTATCTTTCCATTACTGTATGTCTTCTGTTTCTTTCCTCAGTCTCTTATAGTTTTCATTGCACAGTTTCTTCACTTCCTTGGCTAAATTTATTTCAGGTATTTTGTTCTTTTTGATGTAGTTGTAAATGGGATTGTTTTAATTTTCTTTCTGATAGTTTGTTAGTGTACAGAAACTCAACAGATTTTTGTATTGACTTTGTATCCTACAACTTTTGGAGTTCATTTATTAGTTCCAATAGTTTGGGTTTGGGTGTGTGTGTGTGTGTGTGTGTGTGTGTAATATTTAATGTTTCCTGTATATAAAATAATGACAAATACAAATAGTTACAGTTTTACTTCTTCCCTTCTAGAATTTATTTTCTTTTTTTTCTTCCTCAATTGGTCTGACTAGAACTTTCCAATATAATTTTGAACAAAAATAGCAATTTTGGAAATCCTTAAATTACTTCTGCTATAAGACAAAAGCTTTCAGTTTTTTGCAGAGCATATTAGCTGTGGGTTTGATATAGATGGTCTTTTTAATTTCGTGATATATTCCCTCTGTCTCCACTTTGCTGAGAATTTTTATCGTAAATGTACGTTGAGTTTTATAAAATGTTTTTTGTGCATCTAGTTAAGATGATTATGATTTTTATCCTTCACTCTGTTAATGTAGTATATCACATTGATTTGTGGATTTTGAGCCATCTCGGCATCCCTGGATCTGGGTGTATGGTCCTTTTAGTATATTATTGAATTCGGTTTGCTAATATTTTGTTGAAGATTTTTTTGTCAATGTTCATCAGAGATATTGGCCTATAATTTTCTTTTCATGTTGTGTCCTTGTCCAGTTTTTATACCAGGTTAATCTTGGTCTTTTAAGATGAGTTTTGAAGCATTCACTCCTAGTTTTAGATGAGTTTGAAAAATTTGGTATTAATTCTTCCTTGAATGTTTGGTTGAATTTACCAGTGAAGCTATATGGTCCTGGACCTTTGTTGAGATTTTTTTTTTTTTTGTTACTGCTTCAATCTCCTCACTAGTAATTTGTCTATTCATATTTTCCATTTCTTCATAATTCAGTGTTAGAAGGTTGTATATTTCTAGGAATTTATCCATTTCTTCTAGGTTCACCAATGGTTTTTTTTTTTTTTTTTTTTTTTAGACAGAATGGGGAGCAGAACAGGCAGAGCAGAAATACACTGCTGAGGGGAACAGCGGGTGGGCGAGGCAGGAGAGGTCTGCCGCACCATGCGGGACCCTCCCCAGCTGGGTGTCAAACCCGCAAAGCACCGCTGACAGCTCCATAGCCAGCGCGAAACTGCTGCGCCACCAGGGAGGCCCGGTCTTCTTTTTTTTAATGTAGACATTATAAATTTCCTGTAAGTGCTGCATTAGCTGCATCCCAAAGGTTTTAATGTATTATATTTTCATTTTTCGGTCATCTCAAAGTACTTTCCAGTTTCACTTGTGATTTCTTCTTTAACTCATTGATTATTTGGTAGTGTGTTATTTATTTATTTATTATTTATTTTATTTATACATACAAGTTGGGGTACAGGCCAGGGGCGGCGAGAGGGTTCACCAGAGACAGAGCGGGGAGCAGAACAGGCAGATCAGAAATACACTGCTGAGGGGAGCAGCGGGCAAGGCAGGAGAGGTCTGCCGCGCCATGTGGGATTCTCCCCGGCCGGGCGTCCAACTCGCGTTGCTGCTGCCAACAGCTCCACAGCGCAGCGCTTAACCGCTGCACCAGCGGGGAGGCCTGGTAGTGTGTTATTTAATATCTATATCTTTGTTAATTTCCCAAACGTATTTGTTGTTAATTTATCATATTTCTTAATTGTGGTACTCGAAAAAAAATACTTCGTATGACTTTGATTCATTTAAAATTTTTTAAGGTTTGTTTTGTGACCGAGCATATAGGCCATGCTAGAGAATGTTCTAAGTGCACCTGAGAAGAACGTGTATCCTGCTATTGTTGGATAGACTGTTCTACAATGTCTATTCTAGTTAGTTTAAAGTACTCAAGTGTACTAACTTAATTAGGTGATATCTTTTTCTTCTTTATATTTGGTGTGTCGGTGACAAGTGTTTGTTGTTCTTATAGCCCTATTTCCCCTCAGGCCCTTTGTCTTCATGTTGGAATTTGTATAATACAGTGGTTTTTAGGAGTACTTATGCTGAATTATAGAAGTGACTCATTCTTAAAATAAGTGCATCTTCTTTAATATAAACTGAGTATTAATATGAACTGGTAACGTTGAGTTAAAATAAATTGACACCTGGGGGGGAGGGGAAATCATTTAAAACTATGAATTATAGCTTTGGGCCTCCCTGGCGGCGCAATGGGTTGAACGCAGCGCTGTGGAGTGGTTGGCAGCTGGGGGGAGAGTTCGATGCCCAGCCAGGGAGCTGCAGACCTCTTCTGCCTCAACAGCTGCTCCCTTCAGCAGTGTATTTCGGTTGATCTGCCTGGTCTGCTCCCCACTCTATCTCTGGTGAACCCTCTCACTGCCCCACACCTCTGGCCTATACCTAGCTTGTATGCAAAAATAAATAAATCTTTAAAAAAAAATAAATTGTAGCTTTATGGAGTAGCAAATTGTTGTACTGAACAGAAAGTCTTTGAAAACTTAACCCCTTCAAAAGAGATTTTTAAAAATATATCACACCTTTTTCAATGGCTATATAAAACCACTTTCCACTTCCACTAGTCTTGTCCCATAAATCCAATTTTTTCTCCATAAGGATGTGATTACTTTTCCTCCTCCTAAATTGTTTAGCAAAATGCTTTTGCCTTCATGATTATTTTTCAAAGTCTCAAAATGTTACTGATGATTTGAGTATCTTGAAATTTTAGCTATCAGCAAAGTAAGGCATTTTTGACAACAGTTACTCTTTAATCCAAAATACAATGTTCCCTTTCTTTATGTTCATTTAAAAGGAAAGAGATGATTTCAGCACTTGCTCTTCTCCCAATATTGCCTGCAAGGTAAAAAGCAATTTTGCATAGATTAAAAATCTAAATTAACCATTAAAAGCAGGTGTACTTGTCAAGTCATCTCAATGGATTCATTGAGAATTCAAAAGAATAATAAATCAGTGCCATCATTACATGTGCTTAGCTTGGAAAAAAAATCCTTTTTCAGTGAGAAAGGTAATCATTTAACAAATATATGTCCCATGGAAAAATAATGTTTGGCTATACCAATGAGAACACTTCAATTTGTAAAAAAAGAAAATTCAGCACAATAAAATTCTTTGAGTGCCTACAAAAGTAAGGCACTACAAAAATAAATGCCTGCAAAAGTAAGTTTAGTTTAACAATAGTATATAATTGTGTCTAATTTTGCAGACATGCTTTGAGACTTTAGCCATATTTTAATATTAAGGTCAACAAACATTGAGCTACTAATTGTAAAAACTAAAGTGATAGGGGTGAGTGAATAATGCTTTTGTTTTGTTTCTCCAGGTTTTTTTTTTCTTTAATTTATCTGTCTTGGATAGTTAATTCATGATGATATTGATAAGTCTCTCCTGATTTAGAGATAGCTAGAAATAGTGATGTGTATAAAAATGGGTGAACATTCTTGGGGCCTCACTGGTGGCTCAAGGGGTTAAGTCTCGGCACTTTGAAGCTATCCAGAGCCACTGTAGCTATGAGTTCAATCCTGGGCCAGGGGGCTTCCCACATGGTGCAGCAGAACTCTCCTGCCTCGCACACTGCTCTCCTCAGCAGTGAATATTTCAGTTTTGCTCCCCACTCTGTCTCTGGAGAATCCTCTCACCCCCCCCTCCCCATACCTCTGGCCTGCACCCCCGCTCTTGTATGCATAAATAAATAAATCTTTTTAAAAAATGAGTGAACATTCTCTAAAAATACACATCTTGTCAAAAGACTGAACAATTTTTGTTGATAAAATTTAGCTTAAACATTTAGTGTCAGTGTAAATTAGGATTCCATCACCCCTTGTTCCATCATCAGTTGTTCTTTTATTGCACTTATTGCAATTTATTTGTTAGTTTATTTAATGTTATGTCACATGTCTGACTCTCATGTATATTTTTTTACCACTATATATCTAGGACCTAGCACCATTCTAGGCATTTTAATATGCACTGTAAAAATTGTTAAACACTAAATTTAAAAAAATGTCCCGACCTGACTTGAAATTTAGCCTTAGCTAATTTCTGACTTAAGAAATTACTTGAACAGCTTACCCTCTTTCTGCCTTTTTTCTTGTTTTCCATACTAGTAAATAGTAATGATACCTTACAAATAACACCATCTCTACGATATTTTGAACTTTTTTATAGCCTTCACTTAGCAATTATTACGTGCGAGGTACAATTCTAAGTATTGAGGATACAGCAATGAACCGAAAAAAGAATTATCTGTGCCCTCATGGGGCTTATATTCTAGTGAAATCTATATTTTGTTTTGGTCCCCACCACAACCACGTGAGATGGGTAGGACTGATATTATTAACTTTCTAATGTGGAAGTAGATACTCGAAGTTAATCATTTATTCATTATTAGCTAGTAAGTCTATGAACAGGTATTGTGTATTTAGTGCTTTTTCCTTCCTCCCCTAACTCATCAATGATGTAGGAATTTTTCTGAGGAAAGGTATGATCTAATTTATTCAACTTCTTCTATAAAATATACTGCATAAATACAAAGTAATGGCATGATTCAGGTTTTAAAGTGATTTTTAAAACAATGGCATTTCAAGATATCTTAAATCCAAAGAAAATTTTGAACTCCTTCGTTTAGATGTCGTCTATTATTATTTATATATCACCTGACTCTTATACTTAGACCCTTGGCTATAGGAATGGGGGTTTCTTCTTGGTAAATGTTCTAATACTGTACATTAGGAAGGAAATCTAGACAGTACCCAGAGTGGATAGCATATTAGCTGCTAAGCAAGGGAAATTATTATGCCATCTGCTGCTTCTTATAATGTGTGTTATTATCCAACTCATTTTCTGAATCAACATACCAAAAGCACAATAAGTAATGTAAATTATAGTAGCTTGCACATTTTTCAACTAAATAAGTACTTTATAAGAAAAAAAAGGAACTTGTGGTTCTCAATTTTAATGGATGCCTTGGAAAATGACTTTTGCCTTTCAAACTTTGTTTTCATGAGATTATCTTTTACTAGACCACCAGATATCCCATAGTCAAACATAAACAAAGTTTTTTCTTTGTTATGGATTTGCAGTAGTTCTTTAGCACTCACAGTAACTTTTTGTAGAAAATCTAATATTTGTTTTAACTTGAACACTCAAATTCTGGAAAACATTAAAATGCCCCTGAATACTCCTATAGGCAATTAGGAAACAGGATATGGAAAACATATCTGACAGAAATGACAATGTTTTTCTTTATATATCTACCCTAAAGATCATATATTTGATATAATTCTATTTGGCTTTTTATTCTACTAAATTATAGATTACCATAGAAAAACACTTCTCAGAGTGTGTTCCTTGACTGTGTTTCTTAAGATTTAACAAGTTTTACTGGGGGAGAAAGAAGGGTTTCTGTAGTCAAACACGATGGAAATGCTAGGTTAAAGAGGTTTCGTCTCACTGCCAGACTTCTCAAAGCCTTTAATACTTTATTGTCTATTACAATCTCTAATGCACAGTGTTTCTCTCAACATTTTCTTGCAGAATAGTTTTATCCTTTGAAATACCTAGTGTGGGGCTATCGTTCTACCAAAACACAATTTAGGAAGCACTACCTAGAGGATATGTTGGCATTTGCATAGTAGCCTAGGAAGTTTGTATGTTACTGGTTGCTCTTCAGTGCTCTTCTCTCTGGATACTCTCAACTATCCAAGGCCTTGAATGCCACTTGCAGTCTGATGATGCCCAAATATGTAAGTATCAACTCAGTCTCCTGAACTTGCAGTTCTTCCATGCAGGTATTAAAGGCCTCAAATTTAATGATCTAAAGTGGAATTCAATATTTTCCTCTTAAACCTGCTCCTTTTTTATCTCACTGAGGATCACTTGCATCTACTTAGTTGCCCAGGCTCGATACTTGGGAACCATCTTTAATTCTTGCCACTCATTCTCTTTCTCACCCAACTGTCAACATGACCTAACTATCTTATTTCTTTGTAGCTCTAAAATAAATTCACTGCATTCAAATTATATCTAACTTATTTTAAGCCTGATCATCCTTCACAGGTTGCTAAAATACCCCTTTAATTCAGCTCTGTTCAATAAAAATAAAATGCAAGTCACAAACCCAAGTCATAGAAGTAATTTTAAATTTGCTAATAATTCCATTAAAAGACATAAGGCAACACAGGCGAAATTAATTTTCATAATATGTTTTATTTAGCCCAGTGTATCTAAAATATCATTTCAACATATAATAACAATAAAATTGACACATATAAAAATTGATTTTTTTACATTATTACTTTTGTAGTGAGTATTTTAAATCCAGGGTGTATTTAACTTTTAGCCATCCCATTTTGTACTAGTTATATTTGAAGCCACGTGTGAATGATTGCTACAATGGACAGCATCCTTTCTGCAGATTATCCCCTTTTTATCCATTCTCCCCACCTCAGCCAAAATGGCATATCTGATTGTATCATTCCATTAAGATCCTTGTTTGCTTCTACTTTGCTTTAGTCATCAAGACTGAATAAGCTGTATTTACCTCTCTTGCTTCATCTATTTGTGGTTGTTTCACAAAGATGTGCTTTCTTTCCTCTTGTCTTTATACATGTTGTGACTACTTGGAACGATCTTTCTTAAACACTTTGCCAGGTAAACTCCTTCTCAGGACTCAGCCTAGATTTTACTTCTACCAGGAAATCTTCCCTAAATGCAAGTCTGAATTAAGTACTACTTAATTCAGCACTTAATTAAATTGTATAATTTACTGATGCAATATTGTACTTATTGTGCTGTAAATTAATTTTAAATGAAAGAATGGGAGAAATTGAGTAATGTAACAGCTGAAAGATGTCTGCCCCACCTCCCAAGATGACATCACCAGTCTCTAATCCTCACAGCTGAGGAGCAAGTATTCCTTGATCATTATGTCAGGCACTGGGCTGGTTGTTTCCTGGCATTATGGGAAATAGCCTTATCTGTTGAGCAACAACAACATAAGTTCCTTTTATGTTACTTTATGGTATGCTAGCCTTAAGTTAGCATACATCAAATAAGTACTATCAGTTAAAATTTTGTCCCAATTTTTTTTTTAATAAGAAAAGGAGATTATTGGAAGAACACTGGATGTAAGCCACAGAATAGAAGGAAGAACAGAAAACCAAAACTTTTGCAAGTTTGGGGAAGGATAGGAAGCAATATAGATCCAGATTTCTCAATCACAGGACCTCACAGATACAATTATAAAGCATGTTTCCATCAGCTGATCAGGTAGCTTAGGTTTGTCTCCTCAAGAGTGAAATTCTTGGGAGAAAAAAACTGGACAACAAGAAAACAAAGACGAAAAATTGGTCTAAGATCACTTATATGCCTCTGTGGTGAAGATTCAAATAATTCTGAAAGAAGGTCGGGGAGTAGGAAAACATTTCAAGAGGAAAATAATAATTTCTGCTACAGTTATAAAAATACCTCTTAAGCGGTAAAACTCATGGAGAAGGCATCAGAAGGACTTAGTCAACTTCTTAGAGATTGCTGTTTTAATTAGCTATCTATCATGTAGAAGACCCAGTAATCCAAGTAAATCTTTGCTTCTGATTCATTCATTCATGATTTATATTTTATTTATTTTCCCCAACATAGAGAAGCTATCATTTAAGATACTGCTAGGTAGTAAAGATGAATTAAGCATAGTCTCCACCTTCAATTTGACCTTGTATGAAAATAGTCATGGATCAATAATATGGAGAAATTGGAATAAACTTTATAGACAGAGTTGAACTAGGATAAACATTGATTTGTCTGTTGGACAAACAGTGGGAGAAAGTGGTAAATTCCAACAGAGGGAATAGCAGATGAGCAAAACAGAAGAGAGAGATGTATTCACATACATACAGTCCAGGATCTCAAGAATCTAATTTGTCCAAATATGTGTGTGTTAGGACAGATGAGGAACAGGAAATGGTTAGTGATGTGACTGGACAGACAAGTAGGAGCCAGAATGTGAAGCACCTTGCATATCAGAATCAGGGTTTTAAATTTTATCTTGCACACAATGGGAATGCAGAATTTTGAGCCAGCCTGATCAGATATCCACATTAACGTAGCATCTGATGACTGTGTAATCAACATAATAAATGAAAGATAAATTAAAGTCAAAGAAACATACTAAATACTAAATGGTAAACTTAAGGAGAAAAGTGATAATGTTTGGACATAGGAAGTGACAACTGGGGAAGGAGAAAAGGCGGCAGACTGAGAACATATTTAGTACGTTCTAAGTAAGATGCTATGCGTGGAGATTTTCTTTAAAAATTTTTTTTTTGGTTTTCAATTACAGAAAACTGAATTCAAATAAGAAAGGAGTTAATTGTCTCACAAACCTGGAAAATTAAAAGGATAATAGGCGTTAGGGTAATGGTCACTTAAAAAGTTTACTTTCATCTATCATTAATATCTTTCACCTGCTGTCCACAGTGTCAGATTATTTCAAGTCTAATTTCTTTCCTGGTGACAAAATACAGTAACTTCAGGCATCACCTCAGAAAAATACATAAACTAGAAAGTGAAAGTATGTATGTGACACTTTCAAAGCTTTAGAAAGCCAAGCACAAAATGGAGTAGAAAAGAACACAAGGGACCATGGAGATGGATCACGGGTGAATTGGTGGTGGGTTACCCAAAGGGAATACAAAATGTAAAAGACATAAATAACAATAAAAATACATTTAAAAAAAATAGAAAGCCAAGAGTTATCTCAGTCATTTCCAGATCTAGACCCTATGACCAGGACGATTACAAATTTACCCAAATTGGTTCTTCTGAATCAGTCACGTAAGAAAGGAAGATGCTTAAACATCTGGGAATAGGGTAAACTTCCCCAAAGCATGGGCTTCCCAGGAATGGGAGGAGTCTCAAAGGGAAAACATTGGCAGAAGGTGAATGCTGGTATCATACTCCCAGGTATCAAGCTATACTAAAAAGCTATTATAGTTTTAAAAAAAAAAAGTATGGCATTGAAATAAACACCATATCAACATGCTAGAATGGAAAGCCCAGAAATAAAGCTGCAATTATTTGGACAGTTAATCTATGATAAAGGAGCTAAGGGTATACAATAGATATAGAAAAGTCTTTATTCAACAAATGGTACAGGGAAAACTGGACAGCTACATACATGAGAGTGAAAACTAGATGACTGTCTCATATCATATGCAAAAAATTAGCACAAAATGGATAAAACACTTGAATGTAAGACCTGAAACCATAAATTACATGGACGAAAACAGGCAAAACACTCTACAACATTGGCTTCAGGGATTTCTTTGGGGACTTGACTCCAATGACAAGGGAAACAAAAGCAAAAATAAGTAAATGGGAGCACATTAAACTTTATTCTTTTTTTTAAAGAATAATATTTATTTATGCTTACAAGCTGCGGTGTAGGCCAGAGATGTGGGATGGTGAGAGGATTCACCAGAGACAAAGCGGGAAGCAGAACAGACAGATCAACTGAAGTACACTGCTGAGGGGAGCAGCAGGGGAGGCAGGAGAGGTCTGCTGCGCCATGTGGGAATCCGCCTGGCCAGGTATCAATCTTATGCTGCAGTGGCTCTGGATAGCTTCATAGTGCTGTGCTTAACCCATTGCTCCAACAGGGAGCCCCTAAACTTTATTTATTGTTCCTCAAATAATCATGTTTTTAGGCTCAGACTTTCATTTAGATCTCATTGTTTAGCACTGTGTCACGTGGCTACATAAAGCTTCAAGGGAGATTGAATAGGTAAGTACCAGCTTTACAGCAGAAGGCTGAACTCTTTCTCATCACTCCCCAAGATTATAGGAATATTTTCCTTTGTTATTCTGTTTGAGGTATTGGAAAATTATGTGACAATGCTGTAGGTTTATTATGAAGTAAGAGTTTCACAAGTAGGGCAAAAGAAATGCATCCTCTTCATTTTTACTAAGATTACAAAGTAAAGTGAGAACTAGAAGCACGCACTCCAGATTTTATTTTGAAAAATAATGCTGAGGCAGGAATTTACTTTTCTTGCTTAGACGCCTTCCACTCAGCATGAAGTGAATGACTCCATGGGTAGAAATGAATACTTGAGTCATAATGCATTAAGTCCCAGTAATTAATGTGTGAGACACAGTAACTCACTCTCTGATCCAGCATATTACCTTAAAGAAGTAAAGTGTCAGCTTGTATAAGAAACTCGCCTACCAGTATTATGACAGCTGATTCAGATGTCTAGGTGATCCCAAATTGCTGAGCCTTGTTTCTTAACCCAGAGATAGAATCAGAAAGGAAGATAAATAAAAATCGATGTGTAATGCAAAATACATGACCCAGCCAGAGCAGACTGCTTCCCACTGGCAGGAGTGTGACTCTGGCAGTGGTTCTGCTTTTTAAGACAGCCACTCTGACAGCAGCCATCAAATAAGAGGATCACACAATAGCATCTATGGATCCCGCCTGCCTCTATTGACCTAACATGATTCATTCTTCATCACTCACTTCCTGATAAATGAAAGCAAAGTCTGAGTGATTGAGTGCTTGGAAGGGTCAGTGTTTCTAGCTCTGGAAATACACACTTGCTTTGCTTTCCCATTTATTTCTCATCAGTGGATTTGCTTCAGCAGTTATCCAGCAGCAGGGACACCATTATGGTATGAAAATGATCAGTGACAGTGACATTCATTCAATTCTCTAAAGCTTTTAAACATGCACTGTACTTTTTGAATCTCCCAAAAACAAACAAACAAAAAAATGTATCAACTAGCCTACATTTAAATAGTGAGTAAATACTCTAAAATTTGGAAAACTCATGCTTACGTATATTTAATAACAGCAGTAGTAATTTTCTAATTTTTAGGTAAAAATGCCTGGAACTATTGATAATTATAATCCCTGAAATTTTCCTTATATTATTTATGCTGCTACTGTGGTGTTATATATACTTCAGTATTATTTTTTATCACCCTTTCGTCAGAACTGCTGTGAAATAGCAACACTGATGTTTGGCTTCATCCTTCTGCTATGCTATAGGCCCTGTGAAAGTGAAACATTGAGAAGGCCCAAGCAAAATGAAGAGAAAAGGGAGGAGGAAAATAAATGGGTCTGGATAACACACAAACTCTAGTCTACAGTTGATTAGTCAGCACTAATGATTCCCTAAGGCATTTCTAGTTGTAAACAGATCAATCCATTCTAGTCTATCCTTGCATTAGCATTTTGAGTGACCTGGCATTATCCTATTTTATGAAAAAAGGTACTGATTTTAATTACATGGGAACTGATATTTACTGTGAGCTTTTATGAAGACTATTACATTGAAAAAAGAGTCAAAGAGTAGTTTCTTTCTTTTACAAGTTTTGATATGGCTATAAATACACCTGATCCCTAGGGTTCAAAAGTGAGAATGAATTTGTGCATTAGGTATACGTTTATATATAATCTTTGGTTATCAGATTCATGGTGCCTTTATAGTTTTTGCCTACCTCAAAAAGACTTTAACTTCTTTCCTTCTTAATATTGATGCTTTTATTATTTTCTAAGTATGATTGGACACATTCTCAGAATTTTTGTTTCCATTACTAGACTTTGCCTACAAGATCAGAGATCCCATCTTATAAGCTTTTCAAACTTATAGGAAAACTCAACCCCTGACTCATAGTAGACATTCAAATAAAATTTGAGGAAATGAACTTAACCCACTTAGATGATTTGGGGCAAATGAAATAATACTTTTGTCTGTATTGCATATGAAAAAGAGGCAAATAGTTTGATTTGCGTCACAGGTATATGTGTTTTAAAGATCAATATACAGTGGTAGGAGAGCAATTGTTTGGAAGGTGATTATTGTACAAAATTCAAGGAAAAGTTTACCCTCTGGCCTGCTGCTATGATGTATGTGTTTAAAATCCTACTCTATTTTGCTGATGTTGTAAGTAGCTTAGCATTTTCTGTTTCCACCCATTGCTTGATCTATAGAGTATTAATGCTTTACAGGTTTCTCATTTCCATTGAATAACTGCTCTTCAGATTTAGTATAATCTCAGAATTTAATAAGGAATCAGAGCAAAGGTCAATTGGTATCTTACTGTGTCGGCTGAAAGAGGCAGCATTGAAGATTATTACGTTTGCCTGATGTCTGTTGCTTATTTTTTTTTAAGATTTTATTTATTTATACATACAAGCTGGGGTACAGGCCAGAGGCATGGGGCGGCAAGAGGGTTCACCAGAGACAGAGTGGGGATCAGAACAGGCAGATCAGAAATACACAGCTGAGGGGAGTAGCGGGCGAGGCAGGAGAGGTCTGCCGCACCATGTGGGATTCTCCCCCGCTGGGCGTCGAACTCTCATCAAGAGCTGCCGACAGCTCCACAGCGCAGCGCTCAACCGCTATGCCACCGGGAGGCCCCTGTTGCTTATTTTTAAAGAACTTGAAGCCAACAATGATGTGAGGCCAGGTGTGCTAATCCATCTGTTGTCCCTGAGAGCTGAAGCTACTTCATCAGCATTGATTAAAATGCTTTGCAGATTCAGGTCTTTAGAAATCAGTTGAAATTATTAAATACTTTTCTTACCTGGGGGTTCCTAGAATGTACTCCCAATTTCACTTCCTGCAGCTTGAGGGACTGGAGAATCCTCTGCGATCTTTGCTCCTGTTGGGATTTGGAGTTCATTTAGAAAGTCTCAACCTGCCTTGAACATGTTTTTACCTTTTGACCCAGTACTTCCTCTTCTGGGAGTTCAATAGAATGAAATTGTCAGAGATCCACTGGGGTATTCATATGTAGATAATTTTTTTAGCATGTTCATAATATCAAAACCTGGAACCTTGAGGAGATGACTAAATAATGATATGATCATATCATATCATATCATTATGATCATATCATTATGATCATATCATTATGAAGCAACTAAAAGTAATTTCTTGAACAGGTGGGAAAATGCTAATATGAAGTGAAAAAAGCTGACTACAATATAGATATACATAATATATCATCTTTTTATAAAACAAACTATATACATCTACCTTTTTGGGAAATATATTTATATTTGGTTAGTGGGAATTATAGATGTTTGCAAATATTTCTCTCAATTAAGCTTATCTTTATTTTCCAGGTTTTCTATGATTTGATCAAAAAGAGTTAATTTTCAATAAAAACTAATTCAACTATTTTTTCTAGGTTCTCGCCAAAAGCAGTGATTAATATACAAAAAGTACGGGAGTTTCCTAAGAGAAGTAGTTGATAAATTCAGCAGTCAAGATGCCAGTGGAGGAAGGGGACCACTCACAGATATTATCACTCAGTCCTGGGGAGCTCTGAGAAAAAGGTGAAAATTCCATGCCAAGTCAAACACATCCAGAAATCAATACTGCTTTCAGGTAGCAAAATATTTTTTCAACACACGTGAAAGATTTTATTTAACTTATAAATGAGGGATCCAGTCATATATTAAAATGAACTAAAAAAGGGATAGACCCAGACAGTAACAGAGGGAGTTCCTTGTTTGCTCTTTAGAAAATCATTTCATAATTAACCAGAAGGACACCTTGAGTCCCGTAGCTTGGAGAAAAGCTAGAACCCTCCTTGCTATCGGAGATCAATACAAATTGTGACAGAGAATGGAAGTCAGAGAGTCACGCTTCATCAAATAGAAGGTGGGTGGAGAGAAGTGCCTCAAGGTTGTGATCAGTGGCAAGAGAAACAGAAATCTGGGCTGCTGGTTCAGCCAGGGATGTTGGGAAAGGGCAAGTGGACCAGAGTGGAGTCACACAGGTGTGACTGAGAAGGAAACATATGCAGAGGAGCTGTGGTGCTTCCTGCACACTAGGTCACCAGAAAAAGTGCACTAGATGTACTTCTCCCCCACCCCTTGAGACTGGTAGTGAGCTCTTAAAATACACTGACTGCTTACAGATGACAGAGTCTCATGTCTAGAACCCCAGAGAAAAGGGATATTAACTGTGCCAAATAAGACAACAATCACCCTATCACAACTGCACCAGAAGGCGAAACCTTGATAAACTGGCTGCAAGTTGGAATCTGGGTGTGGCAGGACAGGTGCTGTAGGGAGTGTAGCAGAGCTGAGAGTTTGGGTTTTAGCATAAAGGGTCAGTGTGCCCTTGGGGTAAACCTTATTTGGAAATGGAATCCTTTGGTTCAAGGAATGTCACCAATATGTTCAGCTGTTTCAAGCAGGTTTAAGGAATGAGACTGTGATTTGAGACTTACCTACTGATATTTAATAATCTGTATCCACTCTCCCCTGAGATCTGACATATACCATAGTCACCTTTCTATTAACTGGTCAACAGAGTTGATATGTGGAAAGCAACCAGTGTGGAAAAGTAGGGCAGGGAGAGAGATGTGGACAAGAGGGAAAGATGAACCTCTTGGTCAGAAAGTGGTTCCTAGAGAGGCGAGGTATCTGATTAAGAGGGTATTGGCTGTTTCATGACCTGTTTCATCAAAAGTATTACTATAGAGTTGAGTGAATGTCCTAATTGTGTGCCTGGAGCCCTGGGTCTAAATCTCCCTCAACTTTTCTGAGATCAAAGCTGAGTCAGTGAGAGAGCTGAGAATAGAACCCCTGGGCATCTGACATCTGTCCATGACCTACCTGTTAAACCACATGGAGCAAGGTGTTTGCACAGAAAGCATTTTTATTATTAGTGACAGAAGGCAGGACTTCCTGAGTTTAGAAACCCGAAGTTTAGTCTTTGCAACCTAAACACTGACACCCTCACAAAGCATATATTCTTTTCTCTTCTTGGAAAAAGGAGTTTTTTGAATAATAAACTAAAGAATTCAAAGATATTTTGGTTGTTTTAATTAGTGCCTTTTTCTTATTTAAATGTACATGACACTGGGCCTCCCTAGTGGCGCAAGGGGTTAAGTCTCAACACTATGAGCTATCTGTAGCCACTGCAACAGGAGTTCGAGTTTGATCCCCAGCCAGCTAACCCACATGGCGCAGCAGATCTCTCCCGTCTCACCCGCTGCTCCCATCAGCAGTGTATTTCAGTAGATCTGCCTGTTCTTCTCCCTACTCTGTCTCTGGTAAATTCTCTCACTCCCCCCACCCCACCTCTGGCCTACACCCCAGCTCTTGTATGTATAAATAAATAAATCTTTTTAAAAAATGTACATGACTCAGAAAGGCTGGATTTAAATTGTCACATGCATTTCTAAATAACATCCTCCTCTACCTGTCTGAGCCAACACAGAAAACTCTAACTCTAGCATGAATGTCTGTACTCCAAGCTCATTCTAAATACAAGCCAGGGTAACCGCGTAGGGTCTTGGTGACATCTATCTGTTTTTGCTAATTCTTGACTTTGTGTCAAATAACAGAAGAGCCTTCTATAGTGCTTACCATAAGGCTCATCCAGCCATGTGAGTTTCCCAACTAGGCTAATAATGTTGTGCATCCATGACTGTTACTAACTAAATGCTTCTTCGGTTGAGTGTGGCAAGGAGTAAGGGAACTTAAGAGGCAGTGCTTGGCATTTCCTATCCTTTGCTGCCCAATATAGTAGCTATTAGACACATGTCTATTTAAATTTAAATGCAAATTAACTTTAATTAAAGTTAAAATTTAATTATTTGCTCACTCTAGCCACATTTCAAGGGCTCAATTGCCATATGTGGGTAGTGACTATTGTATCAGACAGAACTGATATAGAAACTTTCCATTACTACACAAAGTTCTACTGGGCAGCATTGTTTGGACCAAGTAATTTCAGGTTCCAAACATGTTTGGCCCTCATAGCACAGCAAGAGCCCCGCAGTTTGCCTTCTGACCAGGTAATTTAATGGTAATTTATTAAACTCAAATAGTCACTTATTCAACAAATATTTATTGAACACCTACTATATTTCCTGGCTTTGTGTGCCTCTGGGTCAAGTAGGTAGGCACCTATGGCTTTGGATTTCAAAGGTCCTGAGATGGAAAATGGAAAGACTGGTGGTGATGTTTGAGGTGAGACTTTCCTTTGTCACTGGAGATCAGAAGTGGGAAATGATTCAAGACACCAAAAATGTTTGCTGCAACTGTGAGTAATAATCTTCTTTTTATTTTTACATTCACTGTTATGATTTAAAATGTTTTTAGTATCCAGTAGAAATGTAGCTAAGCATTCATGTGAATGTTATACAAAAGACAGTGCTGAAAAAATGGACTTTAAAATCAATATCTTTGGAATAGAAGTTATATATGCTGAAATAAAACCAAAAAAAATCTGACATGGAGAAAGCATGCTATGAAATATAAGAGATAATCTTGAACAAACATAAAGCAAAATAGACAACAGTATAGTGGTAGGTGCATGTGCCATGAAAATTCATCTCTCCCTAGTTTCCACATTTTCCTGTGGGGACTTAGTGAGGCATTGGGCAAGACTTAACAAAACTGTCCAGGGGAGTGGGAGTGAAGGGATTAAAAACAGGGGCAGAAAGAGCATAAGAGACTATGGTGATGGTTCCCAGGTGATTTGGTGGTAGGAATTTTATGGGGACTACACCTGAGAGGAGAAAGCAAACTGTACAAAAATGAATAATGATGTAAAATATATATATTGAAATAATTTAAAAAAAACCCAAGGCTGTCATATGGGAGGACCTTGAACAATTTTCTCCATCTAGTTACATTTCTTTTTTTTTTAAAGATTTATTTTTTATTTATACATACAATCTGGGGTACAGGCCAGACGTGTGGGGCGGCGAGAGGGTTCACCAGAGACAGAGCGGGTAGCAGAACAGGCAGATCAGAAATACACTGCTGAGGGGAGCAGTGGGCAAGGCAGGAGAGGTCTGCCGCGCCATGTGGGATTCTCCCTGGCCGGGAGTCGAACTCAGGTTGCCGCTGCCGACAGCTCCACAGCGCAGCGGCCCGAGGAGGCCCTAGTTAGATTTCTAATCTAGTCTCTATACATCGTTATCCTAGGCAACTGTCCAGCTAGCCCACCCTGCTGGTGTGCTTGTCTCCACAATATTCGTTTTACCATCTTACCTTTGGTAGAAACCAGGTGACTAGGTTAAGAGCAATTTCTTCCCTGACTCTATAGAGGTGGGTTCTCATTAGCCTAGCCCTGGCTATGCTACTCTTCAGACATGGACTCATTTCCCAGGTCTGAAATAACTGTGGTTCATGAGCTCCTTGACCATAGTAAATATATTTTTTTTCATAGCCAAGAAAGTCCAAGAAGTGAGAAGCCTAAGAACTTGATTTTATGGTCAGAAGGTAGGGAAGCTACTCCTGACTTCTCATGTAAATGAAAAAGCATCTAGCCCTGGGAGATGTTTGATACCCATCAGCATAACTAAAAGCCAATACAAGTAAGAGAACACAGCCAAGGGAATTGCAAAGAATAGGAAACAATGACCCTGGTGATACTATAAACCTTTAACTCACACTGACCCTAAAGTTTGCTTTCTAGTCTTTCTAGTGTTGAATCAATAAATTCCCTATTCCCTAAATTGTGTTTAAATTGTGTTTGTGCTGCAGAAAACTTCTGAACTGAAAACCACATTTATAAATAAATGTTCCTTTCTCCTCTCTTTCCATCAGTAGTGTTTCAGAGCAATCAAGACTTAAAACAGAAAGATACATACTTCTTTTTTCATGACCCAATCATATGTTCTGTCTTTTTCATTCAATTTTTTTTTTTTGGTGTAACTATTATTTTACTACTGGTCCCAATCACCAGCAATTCACTTTTAAATTGATTTTCATTGCTTATAAAGTGAAACATTATCTACTGCTCAGTTTAATTACTGAATTATGATTGCTTACATAAATAAGCAGCTCCCTGCATGTGACATTCTGGGCATTGCTGACCTCAGATTGGTTGAATTCACTTGTGTTCCCAAAGGTGATCTATGTTGTGCATTATAGGAGTTCTGATTGCAATAATGTCCTGGTGTAACAAAGTAATGTTGCAGTTTCATATTTTGAGAAGTACATAACTGTTTTCTTTTGTCCTAGATGTATATCTAACACTATTTATTTGAACAGATTCTGCAAATTATCTCCCAATAGAAATGGCTGAAAGTGTATTTATATATTTTTTTAAAGATTCATTTATTTATGCATACAAGAACTGGAGTGCAGGCCAGAGGTGTGGGGTGGTGAGAGGATTCACCAGACACAGAGTGGGAAGCAAAACAGGCAGATCTGCTGAAGTACACTGCTGAGGGAGCAGCCAGTGAGGCAGGAGAAGTCTGCTGTGCCATGTGGGAATCTCCCTGGCCAGGGATCACACTTGTGCTGCAGTGGCTGCGGACAGCTTCATAGTGCTGAGACTTAACCTGTTGCACCACCAGGGAGGCCCAGTGTATTTATATTTTATAATTGCATATAATTTTATGATTATTAATGACAAAATGATGGCTTTAAATATAATTAAAAACTTGTAATTTCGGGCCTCCCTGGTGGCGCAGCGGTTGAGCACTGTGCTGTGGAGCTGTCGGCAGCACGCGATGCGAGTTCGATGCCCAGCCGGGGAGAATCCCACATGGTGTGGCAGACCTCTCCTGCCTCGCCCGCTGCTCCCCTCAGCAGTGTATTTCTGATCTGCCTGTTCTGCTCCCCACTCTGTCTCTGGTGAATCCTCTCGCCGCCCCACACCTCTGGCCTGTAACCCCAGCTTGTATGTATAAATAAATAAATCTTTAAAAAAAAAACAACTTGTAATTTCACGATGTGAATGCATTTATATATATTTTATAATTTACTCAGACATTTATGAAAATGAAATGTATATCCACGTGAACTCATTTTATTGCCAATGGTGGAAGACCCAACTTAAATTCATTTAACAGAAAAGGAGAATTGGCCATGTAACTGAAAAAATACAGAGACTTCAGGTGGTTTAGGATTTGAGGTTCAAATGATGCTACTAGAATGTGGTTTCTCTCTCTCTCTCTCCCCCCGCATCCCAGCTCTATTCTCTACTGAGCTCCATCATCATACCCCCACACCATATTCACTTGGCAACTCCGGGTTTCCTTATCTACTAAGTCCAACAGAAGGGATAGTCTTCTCTCCCCCCAGAACTCAAAATATTACCAGAAATGATGGTTGTTGTTATTGATTGACCTGAATCTATTATTTTGACCAAAAGATAGATTAGCTTAGAATAAGTGATAAGATATTATCACTTATCACTTAGAATAAGTGATAAGATAAATGCACAACCTCTGCATTTGATGGAAAAGGTAGTTCACTGTAAACTCATCCACACCTACCAAAAATAGAGAATCCTAAACATGTATATATTAAATTCATTTCTCAAAATGTTAAATTTAAAATGTCAAATAAGTGAAATGACAACAAACCATCAGAAAATGAGGCTCTTGCTATTCTTGCTCTTGGTCTTAAGAACTTGTGGTCTAGCCAAGCCCTTTACTTACTTTTCCTTTTCACATTCAGGTTCCTAGGAAATCACCAAGTTTGCCTTTTGGTGGGGCTTCCCTGCCTTTCCCCATAGATCTTGGGTTGTTTTTCCCACAGCCTCTGACCTGGGGCCAGTCCTAAAAAGATAACGGTTTCACTTTTAAAGAGGGCAGTGGAAATGCCTGGGTATTTCCAAATTTGAGGAGTTAAAATTGCCCACTAAGAATCTGTGAACTTCTAATTTGGCTGTTAATCAAACAATCTAAAAATAAGGCTGCTTTAAAGACCAAAATAAATCACTCAAAAGAAAGTTCCCTATCTTTTCCTCTGTCCAGCAGTCCAATTTTACCATCTAATCACTTATTTATTCCCCTTTAAAGTTAAAATGGTTGTACTTGTTCATTTCTCTTAACTAATATAACCCTGCTATTAAAGCATTTATAAAGAAATAGGCATTCTTCTTTTGCTTGTTAAAAGATCATGCTTTCTTCTTTCTGTTTTTTTCCAAGGAAAATTTTACTTAGGCTGAGTTCAAGTGTAATTGGGGGTGGTCCCCAAGAAAAAGGGTGTGTCCCAGGTTCCCTGTCCCACCCAAGGTAGGGTGGAACTGAGCAGGATATAAGAAGCTGGAGAAGAGAGACAGGACACAGAGAACTCACACCAGGACATACACACAGCGGAGACACAGACAGAGGACAGGAGGAGATGAAGGATGGAAAGCCAGAAGAGGCCCAAGGAGCAGAGAGACTTGTAAAGAAGCTGCACTGGCCTAGCCTGATTGAAAGAGATGTGGGTGAGAGACCCAAGGGGAAGTTAACGATGGCTCTGTTGATTTTGGTTTTGATATGGTTCTGTTCCTCTCAGAATTGTCTGACTGTTTCTGACCCTTTTGGATGGGTCCCTGCTGAAAGGTACTTTGGTTCCTCCCAGAATTGTCTGGCTGTTTCTGACCCTCATGTGTGTGTCCCTGCCAAAAGCTGTTCTAGACTTGTGGCAGGCTTTCGAGACTTGTTTTGGGCCAATCCCGTTTGGGTGGACTTTTACCCACGAGGAGTTGGATAGCATTGGGTGCTTGACTTAGAAAATATATTCTTTGTCTTCTCTATCTTTTCTAATTGTATTAAAGTTTCTTTCCACAAAAGGCCCTACATGTTTTGTATTGATGCGGCAGATGGCAGAACCCATTTAGAACAGGGCAGGTCTGGGGTTTCAGGGGTGCCCCTCTCCCTGCCCTGTAACACAAGGAGTCCTAAATAAGAAGCTAAAATAATGTGACTTGATTGGGAGGTATTGAGGGGGAAAAAAATGAAGTTGGAGTAAAAACTGGCCTTTAAAATTAGCCCAACCTTTACTGTTTTACCCTGATCTATCTGACCTCTGTAAAACTATGTTTCTGAAGAAGACAGAAAAAAATTAAAAGATGATATAAAGCACCACAATAATTAATTAGACCTTCATAGTTGCAAGGAGTCTTAGGTGACCTTTTATTCTTACTCTCTAAATACTTAAAGCACTGTGTGCTGAAAAATGTTAGTTATATTTGAAATTATAACAATAATTTCTTTGATCTATGTAAACTTTGCCCTCAAAGAATTTTTCTAAAAAGGGGATAATTTATTCTAAAGTCTTTAATATGACGTCTTTATATCAGTCAGTGTTTTATTATCATGTTAGGATGATAAGCATGAAGTCCTAAGAGTTGGATATAAGCCAAGTACCACTAAGATCTTAGGTTCTCATAGGTACAAATCCAAATCAAATTTGAATCACATCCAGCATTTGACAAACCTTCTACCCAGCTTTAACATGAAGATAGAGAAAAGAATGCAATGGGCTTGGGAGGAGAAAGCATTCACATGCCAAGTTGAGATGTTTTGCATTCCAGGTCTTGAACTGAGTGTTTTAGAATTAGTCTCTTTATCATAAAAAGGCAAAATTTTTTTTCTGGATCTATTATAAGATTCTTGCACCATCTACTGCTTGACATTTTACATATCATATGTAAATATTGAATAGATATAGAAAAGGTAATATTGGATGAGTATTAATTTTCCCAGAGATATTTTACCTAATTAAATTTAAACTGAACCAATCTAAACTTTAACCCCAAACAAACAAAATTGGGAAAAGCAAAACCGAACAAATCCTGATTTTTTTATTATTTAATCGGGCTTTCCTTTTTTAAAAAAGTTAAGTTTTCATTACTGCAAACCTTTCATACCACCTTTTTGGTTATTATACTAGTTTCTCCTGATGATCCAGGTTAAAATAAAGTTTCTACAGCCTTTGAAGTGAAAACAATCATGGTTAATTTTGCAACATTTCCTTACTCCTCCTTCCCTTCCTTACTCTTTTTTTTTTTTCCAGTAACCCATCACATAGATGCTATTACATAACTTGTTTTATTTCTAGAGTTAAATGCAATTTATGAGTTTTATTGAGATATAATTCATGTATCATACAATTCACTATTTTAGTTTACAATTCAGTAGGTTTTTTTTTTACAGAGTACTTTTTTTTTAATATATATTTTTATTGTTATTTATTTATGTCTTTTACATTTTGTATTCCCCTTGGGTAGCCCACCACCAATTCACCCGTGATCCATCTCCATGGTCCCTTTTATTCTTTTCTATTCCATTTTGTGCCTTTATCCTCCCCTCCCCCAGGGGCCGCCCCTCCCCTCCCACACCCGCTGAGTGTCTCTCTCCTATTTGGTTTCCCTATAGTCCTGTTATAAGTGAAACCATTCGATATTTTTCTTTTTCTTTCTGGCTTATTTCACTGAGTATGATTCCCTCTAATTCCATCCATGTTGCTGCAAATTGAATGTGTTTATCTTCTTTGAATGTTGAATAGTATTCCATTGTGTATATGTACCACATCTTCTTGATCCAGTCATCTATTTTTGGACATCTGGGTTGCTTCCATACCTTTGCTATTGTGAACAGTGCCGCAATGTACATACGGGTACATGTATCCTTTCGGATTAGTGCTTTTGTGTCCTTTGGGTAAATTCCCAAAAGTGGGATTGCTGGGTCGTATGGAAGCTCCATGTTGAGCAATTTGAGGAATCGCCATACAGCTTTCCATAGTGGTTGGACCAGTTCACATTCCCACCAGCAGTGTAGAAGAGTTCCTTTTTCTCCACATCCTTTCCAGCATTTGTTGTTGCCTGTATTTTTAATGTGTGCCATCCTCTCAGGTGTGAGGTGGGATCTCATAGTGGTTTTGATTTGCATTTCCTTGATTATAAGTGATGTTGAGCATTTTTTCATGTATCTGTTGTCCATTTGCTTTTCTTCTTTGGAGAAGTGCCTTTTGAGCTCTTCTGCCCATTTTTTGACTGGGTTATTGGCTTTGTTTTTGTTGAGTTGTGTTTTGTTTTGTTGAGTTTTGTTTTGTTGAGTTCCTTGTAAATTTTTGCTATCAGTCCTTTATCAAATGTATTGTGTGCAAAGATCTTTTCCCAATTGTTAGGGTGTCTGTTAGTTTTGGTTAATGTCTCTTTTGCTGTACAGAAGCTTTTTATTTTGATGTAATCCCATCTGTTTATCTTGTCTTTCACTTCCTTCGCTTTGAGGGATGTGTCTTTCAAGATTTTGCTGAGAGGTATGTCGTGTAGA
>PVIJ01017890.1:0-28031 GCA_004024925.1 Scalopus aquaticus | reverse complement strand
TTTTTTTTTTTTTTTTTTTTTGATGGAAAGCAAAACCTTTTTTTTGAGTTTGGGTTGACTAATAGACACCCTTTAGGGGAGGTCTGTGCTGCCATTCTTGACACACACACACCGCTCCAAAAGCAAGGTCTGCAATTTCTAATTTCATTTTCCTAAATGTAGTGCTACTTGTGACACAATCAAAAAACAGAATCCCCCTATGTGTTTGTGAATTGGAGGCCGCCCTCGAATTTCCTCATGTTTCTCCGTATTTAATTTGACAGTTTCTTTGGTTGAGCCACCCTTATAAAGTTTTTAGTTTGCAGAGACTCAGTTGCTCTGCCCTAATGATGAACACTCTAGTTCACCAATTTTCATAACATGTACATGATTTATGTATCAGTATCAACACCAACTTCCCCCAAAACAGGGTTTGAGAAAACCAGATGACTCAGATGGTGTGAGTAGAACACTAGAGGAGAACCTAGTGGTCTTGAGCATTCAAAGTCTCCTAAAGAAAACAGTCATTTTGGTTTTCAACTTCTATGGACAGCCCTTGGTTTCACTCAGGATTTTTGGTGCAAAAGTGATACCTATTTGGGTAGGCATCACACTTTGAATTTTGAACTAGGGCAGTCTGTTTTCCACTTTCAGTACACTTTTCAATAAATTACAAGAGGTAGTCAGCATTTTATTATGCCTGGACTTTGTGTTTGATGATTTTGTCCAATTGTGTAGGTAATGTAAGTGTTCTGAGCATATTTAAAGTAGATGGGGCTAAATTATGATGCTGGGTACATTAGGTTATAAGTGCATTTTTGACTTTTGATAGTTTATGGGATGTAACCCCTTCATAAGTGAGGAGGAGCTGACTAGGTTATTCAAACAGGAAAGTTAAAAGACTTTCTACCATGGACGCCAACTTTGTAGAAGATAGGAAGAGAGATGAGAATGAATAGACTTGTGCCTTCAAGTACAAACTGTGTGGAACAAATAAAAATAATGACACTAATTAATGTTTTAAATACTGCTATTTAAGACCAATTGAGGGGCTCACAGAGGCTAATGCTAGAGGTTAGAGTGGTCATATGAGAGCCGGGGCAGCTCAGAAAGCCTGAGGCTTCACCTGGACACCGAAGAGTTGATTTTCAAAAAAGTTTTAATGTTTTTTTAATTGTACCAAGACATACATAATATAAAATGTGCCCAGTTCAGTGCCACCAAGCAGCTTCCCAACTTGAGCAACCATCACCATTGTTCATTTCCAGAATTAAAAAAAAAATCTCCCCAAACAGAAATTCTGTACCTAGCCTTTTAATATCTATTTTACATTCCATATCTGTACCTCATATAAGTGTAATCATACTGTGTTTATCCCTTTGTGTTTGGCTTATTTCACTTCACGACAGGGCTGTATTCAGAGAAGTAAGTACATCACTGTGTGAATGTTCTAGAGTGTAACTATGCAAACCTACCTGGTCTAGCCTGTATTCCCACAATCATGTCAGTAAGTGACACCACTGTATAGCACATTTTGTTTATTCATTTATCTGTGGATGGGTACTTGGGTTGTTTCCACCTTTTGGCTACTGTGAATAATGCTGCTATGAATGTGGGTATACAAGTATCTGCTTGAGTCCTAGCTTTGAATTCTTTTAGGTATAGTTGATTTTTATGCTAGTGAAAGAGGTTCTTTAGGGTATATTGACATTTATTTCAAAACATTGTTAAAATCTTGCATTCTTGACTGCTTATTGTGCCCCTTTTCTCCCTTATTTATGCTTTTTGAGAGCAAGGACTCTCTTCTAGTTTCAGCACTTAACGAGGTACCTGGGATGAATCGTTGCTGAATACTCCTGGGATTCGTATCCTTAAGCCATCTTTCACTATTGTAGTTGGTCCCCAGAGTGATAGAATTTACTATCTTTTTTTTGACTCATTAATTAATATGTGTTCAGTGAACATATAATAACTCTTAATATTAGCCTTAGCCAAACATTATTAGGGAAGTTCATTTGCTAAAGCAAAAGCCCTGATGTAGCTAAAATCCAATTCGACAAACATTTGTTGAGAACTTGCTATGTAGGAAACACATTTCAAAATGTGTAATTTCAGAGCAATTTCAAAGCTCACTTGAGATACTTTATTGGTATTGAATTATATATACATGCACACCTACACCTTTTAACATGAATCTCTAGGTTTTTTTTTTCATTGTGAGAACAGTGTAACAACATTCAAGATAGTTTAGAATAAAGAGAATAAACGTTATCCACAGTCCCACTCTTAATACAAGCTCTATATTCATCTTACAGTGTGAGTTTGGGAGTTGAACTTATAAATAATTTATTTTGAAGCTAAAACCCTGGATACATCTGGTGGTAATTATTTTTTAAATTATGTTTTAAAACTCTAGGAGTAAAGCACAAATTAATGATCTCAAATTTGGAGGCTCCTTTTTATTGAGGTATCCAGAGCAATTTTAATGGATGAATTGAGCCACTCTCTTTTCTTAGTGGAGCAATGAAATTGACATTTCTCCTCTTTGGGGGATATATTAGTGGGCTGCTGACATCTGTTAAAGGGGTTGCGTGTTTAGAACCTCTACTTCCTTTGACCTTTTTTATGTTCAGAGGTTGAAAGGAATATATTTATTACTGTGCTGAAGGGAAACCTTCTTTAAGGATTCTTAAGACTTCAAAGAAGCCAGCAGAGGTAAGTTCTAGGCTCAACTGCCATTGAGCATGAGTACAAGCCCAATGGGTGATGGGACTGGACATATTGGAGGAATTAGTGAGGATTGTGCCTGGGGTGTTCAGGGAATGAATGACATCCACAGAGACTGAGCTTCCATGTGACACGGAGGTGAGTTGGTGGAGAAGGTGTACCCTGGGGACAGAAGGATGGGCGTAGCAAGGAATCAAGAGTGTGTGCAAGATCCTCAGCTAGCCAGCTTAAGGGTCTGTCTGCTTGGAGAGACAGGACATATCCAGAAAGAAATCTCATGGAAGCGCTTTGTAAGTTGTACATGATGGCGGCACTGGCCGTTGCTGCCTCTGTTTGGGTTTTTTAGTCTAGCAGTGGGTTATTGAAAAGGTGGGATTTTAGTCCATGGGACTCAGGTAGTTAAGGTGAGCTGGGGTTGGATGAGTGGCAACTGTTGGTATGGAGGTCATTTAGGAGAGGATGGTATTTTTCTGTGAAGTGGTAAAGTGCTATCTGGTGAGGGGCCACAGGAGTAGAAGGGGTACAAAGATACAAGAATAGGTGGTGAGTCTCAGAAGGAAAAATTACTGATCAGAAGGAGGGGAAGGGGTTTGCTACCAAGAAAGGGGAATTCAGGCAGGGAGCTGTTTGGGAAGTGATGGAAATGACAAAGAGAGGTTGATTGGAGGGGTGAGAAGAGGTTGCTTTGAATTGTGTCTAATATGTATTATGTGTTTTGCATATGTCCAAGCAAGGTTGTGAGTGCTTTACATAACAGCCTTAGGAAATAGATGCCATTATTATCCCTCCTTTACAGATGAGGAGACTGAAGCAGAACTAATGAGTAACTTGCCTAAGATCACAAACCTAGTAAGTGTCAAAGCCATGAGGTGCTTGTTGACAGTCTCAGTTCAAGAGTCAAGTTCTTACCTTGTACACTCTATTGCTTCACTCTAATAGCATTTATGAAAACCGCCCAGTCCTGTGTTAGACTTATTGCATTTAATTCTCATAAGAACTCTAAGAGGAGCGTATTTGTATCTTCATTTTCCAGGTGTGGAAACTTTAAGACAGAGAGGTTGAATGTCCTGCTTTTAGGTCACACAGCTGGGGCAGGCGTATACTAGCATGACAGATTTTCAGAGCATTATTTATTGGCCATATTGTAATATCTACATATTCAAATCCACTTCAAATACCCTTCAGATCCACTCCTGAGAAAATTGAGCTGATTAAATATATTGCAAGGTAAATTTTATTTTGAGACAGGATCAGATAATGAAGGTAAAAGTTTGTGGACAAAAGGAGGGACAGACTTAGTACCAGTCTTTGAGGAGTCTTCTCATCAAGAGGATGCAGAAAAGATTTTTAACAAAAACAAATAACAGAAAGGAAGGGGAGAGGCTAGAGAGGTAACCCATCGGAAGGTTTCAGAGAGAAGGTGGGTAGGTCACACAGATCAGATCCTGAGCGAGAGCAAAGGGGGTGAATGAAAGTCCCCAAATTTAGTTACGAGGGAACCATGGAAAATCTAAGAGTATGATTTAATTCAGGGGTAATTTCTGTATGCTCCAAGGTTAAAGGCTACGAGTGTACACCTCTCCTTGGATAACGCAGCCATGCAGTAGTCCCAGCCCTTGGTTTCAATTTCTGCCATTTCAATCAAATCAGTCAAGTTTCTGACAGGTGAATAGCAGTCTCTCACTCTGACACCCTCATCATCTCAAGTGGAGAAGTGGCACCTGGAAGCAGGTGTTCAGCCTCTCCTGTCTCAATCCCTTTCTGATCATGTCTCCGCTCTCCACCCCCCTTATCTGGAACTTTCCTGGCATCATTTACTCCTGCTTCCCTGGGATCTGCTGCTCTTTGACTGTCACTGCCCCTTTCTCCATCCGGCTTGGATGGTGATTACTCCTCCTTTATATCTTGCGTCACTTTATCTCTCTGTGTGTGGAGGGGGCACAGTCTTCATGCGGGGGTGGGGGGAAGGGTCATCTGCACTTTCTCCATGATCCTGCCAAAGTGATTGTTGAAAACCTTCTAGGAAGTTCTGTTGTCTTATTGCCCAAGCCCCCTCACCCAGGTCCTTGGCTTCTGTCTCCCTTCTCCAAGTCGTCATGCATGAGTCACCCTCCCCTCCCCCGCCCCTTTTTTCATTGCATTATAACCTATGACCAATAATGTATTTTTTCTCTAATGGTATATTGCATCTTCCTCAGTAGTCTCAAATCCTAACTGTAGGTTCTTACTGCCTCTGCCTACCTGAGACCACAGCTTTTCACTAATTTCCTTGACTCTGTTTGATCTCTGGTATCTTGCCGTTCACATCGTTTTTTGCTACTGAAACTTATAGCGTCTCTGCATGATCTCTTATGATACATGTTTGTCGTCTTCTCTTTAGCCTCGTCTGATATTGTCAAGGTTCAGCCCTCTTCTTTTTCATCCCCTTAAAGCAAAATCTTAGAGCTATGTTTTACTTATTCTGACACTTGAGCAGTATGTTCTTTAAGCTCTGGAGTGTGTGTAAAGAACACATGTCACACTTACTTAGACTTTGCCCCAGCACCTAGCATGATTCTTTTACAGATCATAATTAATGAACATATATTTGCATTCATGCAACAGATGCATGGGTGAGTGAATGAATTGGCTGTTGTGAGTTTCCTAAGCTTTGCGTTCAATATTCAGAGCCTAAAGTTTGCATCTTTAAACCAGTTTCCTGTCTAGGAAGCCTATCTAGGCATTAGATTGATCAAGTTGCAACCCAACATACGCCATGAAATATCTTGTAGTCTGAGCTTTAAAATGGGAGTGTCTTTTTCTGCCTCGCTTGAAATTTGTAAGTGGTCCCCTTTGATGAACATTGTCTTTTAAGCAGAATTACAGAGAGGTAACTGAATTCACAAAGCTTTCAGAAAAAGCCAAGCTGTGTCATGGTCATGTAAATATTGCCTGAAGAGTGATAGGCCAGTAGTTTCCTTTTTTTCCTTTTCTAGTGTGAGATTTTGTTTCTGTTGATTCTAAGGGAGATGTCAGCTTGTCAGTATCATTGCATAGGCTCATGTTCAGTAAAGAAACTCAACCCAATTTTATGTTTAGCCCAGGGAAGGCTGTGGCATCCAGCATATGCTGGCTTGCACACCAAGTGTGACCTTCAGGATTAATTGAGGGTTGCAGAAAATAACTTAATTTCAAGATGAACTTGGGGAACTTGACACAGAACTCTCTAACCATAAAGAGCAGGGCAGCTTTGTCCTATTTTTATTGTAGCATACACAGAAGATGGAGATCAATATTGGAAGAAATGCTTTATTTTGCCAAGGGAAAAAATCATACTCAACACAGTTCTCATTTTTCTTGGCAGGCTCTTTCGAACCATCTGTGAGTCCAGAGGAGGAACCGTCTCCTCCATCCATCCATCCTGAGAAGTCAGAGTTAATAGTCAGTGTTGGCAATGAGATCAGACTGCTGTGCAGCGACCCTGGGTTTGTCAAATGGACTTTCGAGTCCCCGAGTCATCTGACTGAGCATACACGCAACGAATGGATCTTGGAGCAGGCGGAGGCCACCAATACAGGCAATTACACGTGCATCAATGAGGACGGCTTAAGCACTTCCATTTACGTGTTTGTTAGAGGTAAAGGCTTGACTTTTCTTTCTTACTGTCCTAGAGAGAACTTGATATTTTGTTTTAATTATGGATAATATATAGATACCTGAGCCATCGATAAACTTTTACTAGCTGGGTCTAGAAAGCCTAAATTTCTTGTTACTGTTGCTTTCCCCTTACCTTTCGATGCGTCGCGGCTTTGTGTAGGGCTCTAGCGGAAGGTCTGTGAGGCTGCGAGCCTCTTCCTAATGAAATTACAGTATGGTTAGCCCATTTGTCCTGGTGCCCTGAGTAAACCCTGAGAATAAATTAGGCCCTTTGGGAAAGCCGTATTTTAATGCCTGGAGATCCCAGATACTCCCACTTAGTAAAAACACTTCAGGGAACTAAAGGCCTCTAAAGGCCTCAGCAGACCAACACTTCAAAAGAATTGACCCACTTTTAAGGAGTAAATTCCAGAAAAATAACTCAGTCAGCTAAACACCCCATGTCCTTCCTAGGTCTTAATAGATGTCAGTTGATTCATTAAAAAAAAATTGTGGCTGCTTGGAAACAAAAGAAAAATATAACAGTCAGGGTTCTCTGGCTCATTTCCTATGATGAATACAGAGATTTGTCTGCGTTTGTGTACTGATATACTTGTCAAAAGGAGGTTTGCTGGAGGCAGGGGTTGGGAAGGAGTATCTTTTTGTTGATGTACTGAAGTACTTAAAGCTTAAGCGACATAATCAAATTATAAGAGGCGAGAAATAGTCCCAGTTCCACTCCTGTTTGTGTGTCTGGACTGGGCGATCATTGAAACAGGCCTGAAGAAGATGCCTCATTCACGTGCTGAAAGAAAAATGAACGAATGTATTCATCTGGCCAACTTCAAGAGTCTCACTTTTGGATAAGACCACCAGCTCTTTTATAATTGTTAGGGATACAAAAATGCAAATTCTAGCTCTGTCCAGAGTTAATAAGGTTGACTTGTGTTTATGCTACAGAAGCTTGCCATGAATTGACACTGCTTCTCAGTTTGCCTGGTATCCTGTGTGTACCCTAGGTGGGTAGCAGAAAACAAATGTGCATTGATAAGCCACAGTTTAGCCTCTGGGGATGGTTCCATAATTGTGGAGCCAACCTGTATGCTGTTCTTTGACATTCAAGAAGTGCTCCGTAATTTCCAGGTGATAATGAAGCATCACTCTGCTTATTTAATAGGATGGGTAGACAACTGGAAAAGTAGGGAAAACTGCTGATTAGCCAAACCGGTCTCACTGAGCTCATGAATTTTCTTTATAAGGGAAGTCATTGTCAGCAACTTAGAAGACTCCTTCATTTTTACTGAGTTAAAATGTTTGGATACTTTAGTAATCTATGTTATAGCTATTAAGGGAATTGAGGCATTAGAAGAGCTCGATAGACTCACGTGACTAAGAAAGACTAGATGGAAAAATAACCAGTGATGACCCCAGACCATAGTTCAGTCATCAGGTCATTTATTTGCCAAATAAGCTAGTAAGATTGGAGGTACATAATGCATTTTGAGAAACTTTCAAAATTGTTTTAATTAAATGAGAAGTATATTTTAATGATGTTAAATACATTTTTCTGGGACACCTGATTTCCAGATGCAAAGGACAGTTAAACAATTTTTAATATAACCCTTTGGCCTAGCCATTTGTCTTTATTATGTTTACACAGTAGAGCATGGCAGCATATTGTGTGACCGGATGTGCTTTTGTTTTTGCTTCTATGTGGTCCCAGTCCACCCGAGTCTCTCCTGTCCATCCCTGGTGTCCTGAAATAGTTATTAATACTACTTACAAGGATCCTTGTTTGGACAATAAAGTATTTACCACACATTCCTGGAACTCATAAGCCTCCTTCGTGTATTTGAAACTGTTTTGATTTCCAGAGTTATAGCTATACCTTTCTTTCAAGGAATATGTATAGAGTGAGACCCACATGTTATTTGTACTGGGTAGCCTGCTGAGAGTTTTCTAGATTGTATTCTGAAGCTGGAAGATGTTAGAGACTGGGAACTCTGGAAAGGGGCCCCCCTCGGGCAGGTGAAGAACACCTGTCCCTAACCCTAGTAGGTATCATCAAACTGGCTTATTCTATGCTCCTGATGTAGAAAAAGAGTGACCATTGTAATAAAATGTTCTCAGTTTTAAGAGGTCATACCATGTCATCAGTCAGACCTGGGTATGAGTTCCACCCAGCCCTTTCCAGACTGGGTCACTTCAGGAGAGTCATATTTTTTAAACTTTAGTTTCAAAATCTATAAAGTATTGGTTATAATAGTGCCCATCCCATTGGGGTGTTTTTAGGATCAAGTGAGATAAAGTGTGTAATAGTCCAAGCTTAGGGCCTGACACATGGAAAGTGGGATATTAACTCTTACCTTTATTACTTAGCTAACTCTGCTTTAGCTTGCAAAGAGGAAAGATAACAGCCACTTGGGCCACTAGGGCTAGTTGTTATTGAAAGGGAATGTTTTAGATTGTCTGAAAAAATCTTTCCAGTGTCTGACCAGCCCTTCAAACCACTGATTTTTGATATGCTTTTTATAGACCCTGGCAGACTTTTCCTCACTGGCCTTCCCTTGTATGGGAAAGAAGACAAGGATACCTTGGTCCGCTGTCCTCTGACAGACCCAGAGGTGAACAATTACACCCTCACAGGGTGTGAGGGGAAGCCCCTTCCAAAAGGCTTAGTCTTCGTCGCTGACCCCAAGGCTGGCATCACCATCAGAAATGTGAAGCGCGAGTATCACCGGCTCTGCCTGCACTGCTCCGCCGAACTTGAGGGCAAACCGGTGCTGTCCAAGAAATTCACCCTGAAAGTGAGGGCAGGTACGGTCCTCCCTTACTTTCTCCTGGGATTCAGAGAATCCCATGACCTACAAATTTCTCTCTTCTCACCCAACCCTTTTAACATTGTCGATCAGGCAGCCGGTCCTTTGTTAGTTCCCCCAGGTCAAAATAAAGTCAGCTGCTTGTGGGGTCTTGATTTCACAGCCCCAAGCCCAGTACCCCACCCAGGGTGGCCTCCAACTGAGTAGATCTGTCAGAAATTCACATCCAGACTGCCACGGGAGAGTTGCAAAGCCACTGACCTCAGGATGCCTCAAAGTGCCCTGAATGCACAAATATTCTTCCCAGAGAAACTGAAGACAACTTGAGTTACTTTCCAAAAGGTCCCCTTAGAATGATTAGCATGCAAATTATTCACTTGATTTACTGTTGACATGTGAATTGGCTTGCTATTTAATTTGAATGTATTCTCAGACTTTTCACGGTATGAGGAGGAACGTGCCCCCTGACTTCATGGAAAGTGCCAACTGTACCTTGTGATTGTGGCGCTAAGTCAAGTCTTCTGGAAGATGCCTAGATTTTGCATCTCAGAGATCATCCTGTTAAACACCAGTTGGCGTTTAAACAGTTGAATAGTTTTCATTCAGTTTTTGAAAAAGTATGCTCATTGAAAGTCAGGAAATTTTTATTATTTTGAAATCTGGGATTTTCAGGAACAAACAAGGTGTTTTTACAGCACAGGGGAGATGCTGGTTTGGTTAAAGGATATAACTAGCTGTAGGTCACATCTTTATGAGACCTTGGAGTTTGTACAAGGTGAAGCCACTTTACTATCCCAGACCTTCTACCTGTTTCAAAACAGCATTGTCCAAAGGGGCAGTGGGAGAGCACAGCGGACTGGTGGAGGACTGTGGGGGTTTGGTAGTGGGAGAGCTACAGGGACCACACCTGAGGGGAGAAATCCTATACTGCCAACATATTAATTAACAAGGATGTGAAACAGTGGTACTTCATTAAAAAGGTAACAAAAAAAGTACAGCCTGAAATAAATTTAAAAAAAAATTGCGTTGTCCAGAAGCATTATAATTGCTAAGTAAATGCTTCTGTCTTTTCCACTCAATATTAATGAATTTACTTGAAGCCTGCATGACTTAATTTCTGATGTCTTCAGCTATGCAAATAATACAGATTGGTTAATAATCTACTTTATGTTTTATTTAAAAGATGACAAAAGCAACTGTGCACATTTAAGGAAAAATGGTTAAGTTAAAATTTCATGCTATAATAGAATGAATTACTTAAGACTGCATGTCTTTTTTTTTCTAGCCATCAAAGCTGTACCACTTGTGTCTGTGTCCAAAGCAAGCCATCTTCTTAGGGAAGGGGAGGAATTTACAGTGACGTGCTTGATTAAAGATGTGTCTAGTTCTGTAGACTCAATGTGGATAAAGGAAAACAGTCAGGTACGTGAATTATTACCTGTATTTTTCTCTATGCTGTCATCTCTATGATGGTATATTTTAAAGTTTTTCTTTAAGAGTCTGTTAAGTGTCCTCAGGATGGCTCACCTGATGTGTAGGTCTGGGAGTGCTGAGATGCATTTTTCCCCATTTCATAATACCCTATATAGTAGTTGTGTACATTCATGACTTGTAACAGATAACTCATTTTGCAAAGTTATTTTGAGAAAATTGAGGCGAGTGCGTGAGACTGTATTACTTCTTCGTGCTGTCTCTTTAGAAGACTTCAGTAGGGAAATTAAAAGAAAAAACAGTTAACCTAATTTTTAAAACTGTTATCCATACTCTTCAGGTTTGAAAATTTCAAATATTGGGAAAAGTTGCTGATTTTTTTCCCCTTCTATATTTATGAAGAATAGATGGTCTTAGATATTATCCAGAAAGTTCTTCCCTTCCCCACAAAGTGGCCTGTGCATTTGAGAGATGGTTTTCTCTTTGTATGGATCTGATTTCCTCCTTGGAGAGTGGTTACCTGAGATCAAGTTGCTAATGGTTTTCTATTTGTTTTAGTCACTATTAATAAAATAGTCATCTTTAATCTGAAACATTTGGACATGTTTAGGTTCTTATTCATTTAACAAATGCATATTGAATATCTGCTGTATGAGATAATACCATGTTAAACATAGCCTAAAATTAAATAAATTTTAGCCAGATATATTTGAAGTTTTTTTTCTCTAAATGTAGTCATTAATTACAAGATCTTAGAAATGTCTAATTTCCCTAATATTTTGCTTTGAAATTTTCATTGACTGAGTTTTCAGTAATTATTGTTTGAATAATCTTGACCATCCTAGTTAATTAGCTATCACAATTGTGTGTCCTCAGTACATATATATGCATTATATTGTAACAAAGATATTCTATATTTTTCCTCTCCTTATGCCCCATATTCAACATTGGCAATTTCATGCCCATTTAAAGAATTCTTTGTTAAGCAAGTAACCATGGTGATTAGCATAATGCAAAGCATTATCATGGTATTCATGTAGGCCTGTGATGGATGATACCTTGCTAAATGAAGCCTGCCATTGACCAGGAGAATGGATTGTACGATGGACTTGTTCTTTTAAGCCAATGGAAAGCAAGAAAAACAAGTTATAATTTTCATAACCTATAATAATAACAATAGTTTATATGTAGATTTCTGACTAACTTTACAGAACACAGTCCTTATCAGTTGGTTTTCTATAATCCTTGATTTTAGAGGAGAGAGCAGTTTCAGCTGTGTGTGTATTTGAACATCTGTATAACTCGAAAATTAGCCTTTTTGAGATGAGAAATTAAATTGCCTCAGGCAGTTTTGTTCTGAACCATTTTCCCAGGAGTCCTGCATGCCATTCCCAATTAATCCATTGGCACTGGTAGATAAACCCTCAGTGTTGGGAACTCTGTGGGGAAATCCCGTGTGCACCTCCAAGGGTTAAGGAAAACCAAATCAGGTGCAAACAATATGTAATGTGTGTCTTGCAGATGGGGCTCGTGGCTCCATGCCAAGGTTCATCTATGAATCTTTAACTGATATCCTTTGGCTTAGTTTGAACTACTTAGCACTGTTAGCACCATCAGATCATTTCAAAAATCCAAATGGTTGATTCCAACCATTTGCAATAGTTTAAACAATGAAATTTAAAATAAAATGAGTGTTTTTTAGAGTTTTTGCAATTGTTGTAAAACATGGAGTCTTGAAGTTTAGTCAACACTTGGAAATCTTGGCTAGTTTTTCTAATGCTTTTAATTATGCTCTTTGATGATAAATTATGGTCTTTGGGCTTGGGTGTTAATATTGCATCACTTGAACCAAACTATTCTTTCTGGTGCTGACATGTTTAGCCTCTTAAGACATTCTTGGTCTCCTGTAATAACCAGAAGATACCAGGCACTGTAAGTCGAGAATATGATGTGTTATCTGTCCCTTGTCATGCTGCCTTTGTAGAGGAGAGGTCTGGGACAGGATGGACTGGGAGAGGCCAGAGAAAATGTCACTTCTTACTGTCTCACCTTTTTTTTTTTTTTTTAAGATTTATTTATTTATGCATACAAGCTGGGGTACAGACCAGAGGCGTGGGGCAGTGAGAGGGTTCACCAGAGACAGAGTGGGGAGCAGAGCAGGCAGATCGATGGAAACACTGCTGAGGGGAGCAGCGGGCGAGGCAGGAGAGGTCTGCCGCGCCATGTGGGAATCTCCCCCGCCTGGTGTCGAACTCACATTGCCGCTGCCTACAGCTCCACAGCGCAGTGCCTAACCGCTGTGCCACCAGGGATGCCCTTTTTTGCAATTTTCTCACCTTTTTAGTAATTGATCTTCCACAGTGAAATGACAGATTTCTGCCAATTACTAGAAGAATCTCTTAGAAGGGGGTTAGCTTCAAATCTGTATAGTACTTCACACCAGAAAATCCTTTAAAGATTTTGTGTCTTCATCCTCTCCTATACACAATAACTGAGACTTGTGAATACCTTGACTTTTTACAGTTAAATAGGCTTCTCTCCTTTTTATTTTGAAACATTCAATTCTGGCAGTCAGCTTTTGTATATGCTTGCTTTAATGTAAATTTTTTTTAAAAAATCTAATAACAGAAAGTTATAATTACACAGTTGCATATAGTATTGCTGCAATAGAAATATTATGTGAACCTCCTATGTAATTTAAATTTGTGGAGGGCACATGACAAAGAGTAAAAAAAAAAAAATCGATTTTCATACTATATTTGACCCAACATTGCTCAAATAAGATTTTTTTCTTGTAATTAGCATAAGATTAATGTGACTTTGTATTTTTTCCATATCTGGAGCATATTTTATATTTACAAAACAATTTATTTGGACCACTTTAAGTACCCAGGAGTCACATGTGACTGGTCCTTATAATTGAATTGTAGCCTGCCCTTCTTTTTCACATTTATTTCCTCTTCGCCCCATGCATGTATATTATCATACGGTTGTAGCTTTAAGGTACACTCAGTTTATGCTTTTTAATTAATACAGACACTTTCCAAATTTTCACATTCATAACTTTGAATTACCTGGCGTTCTGAATTTTCAATGCAATAAACATCTGGGAACTTTTGTATCATTTCCTTGAGATAAATTTGCCGGTTGATCAGAAGGAATGAACATACTGCCAAGTTACTTTCCAGAAGAATTGTTCTGATTTACAACATTGTCAGAATGGTCTAAGCTAATAGGTTCACCATGGCCTGGCTGTCAAACTAGTCTTGATTTCATTTCATGTCACTATCAGTCTCTATTTACTTCCTTTTGTAGGTTTTTTTTTTTTCATTGTAATAGGAATGGGAACATAAATCTGTATTTCACTTATGGAAAATTTGGAAGATACAGAAATCTATTTGCTACTCCCTCTATTTTTTTCTGAGAACAACTGTAGTTTGTTACTTTTTTTCCTCATGATGTTTTCCATACTAGAAACCTCTCCACGTCTTATCTGTAAACAAATAAGAGTGAAATGATGATATTACCAAAATAAATTCACAACCCTTTCTCTTAGCTCATGCTTACCTAGTGCTTAACCTTGTATGTCTCATATACTTTGGACTCCTTTGATAGTAGCCAAAATTCTGCTGGGTGAAAACTACAGGATGAATTTCTAAGTTATAGACATTGAGATTATGCTTTTATTCATGAAAATAATATAATCATTAATAAAATAGAACATGATTGTGTTTTCTTCCAATCACTGGGATACAGGGAAAAAAAAATATGTAATAGGAGATATTGATATGCCCTAAGTATGCTGACTCATAAAAAGTGAGAGTTCTGCATTTCTCGTTTAATAACCGGAAGTTTAGCTTGATTAAAAAAATGAAGCACTGCAAAGAGCTTAGAATTATGTATGCTTTGGTTATTAAGAAATGAATTTTCATGTTTTTCCCCAATCATTAATAATGACTATCTTTCAATATAATCCTGTAATATGAAGTGTTCCAGTGACAGACTTGTCATGATGCTTTATTATTCTTACTTAAGTAGTGTATAATGAATGCTAATATGAAGAAGTTAATTGCTGCTATTTTTAATTTATCTAGGAAAGATCCTGAATATAAATTTTATGGTAATCTTTGATTTTTTTTTTTGCTCTCCCTTTCTGAAACCAACAGACTAAAACACAGGTAAAGAGTAATAGCAGGCATCAGGGTGATTTTGACTTTCTACGTCAAGAAAGGTTGACTATCAGCTCAGCAAGAGTTAACGATTCTGGAGTGTTCATGTGTTATGCCAATAATACTTTTGGATCAGCAAATGTCACAACAACCTTGGAAGTAGTAGGTAAATATCTCTACTAGAATGTATAAATTACTGGCAATAGTGAAAGAAGAAATTACTAGATAGTTTCCTTTTTATGTAAATGGAATGTTGAACAGATTCTTAGAAATTTTATTATCACCAAATGAATGAATGGATGGATGAAAATTATCCTTGTATCCTCTTCCAGATAGAGCACAAAATTCTACCAATTGACTTGAGGTAAGTGGAAAGCTGTAACTGAAGTTGTTCAAACCTATCATTCCTCTGCTACTTTCCCTCTCCTCCCCATCAAACAAAAATAAAATGTAAATTGAGCTTTTTCATAAATTCTAGTCCTTGCTGAATGACTTGAATTTGAAAGTGGCCATAGACTTTTTGGAGAAATGCAAATGCTTAGAGACTAACGTATTTCTCTGAATCACTTGGTGGGGTGTCTCAGCCTTTTGGTTTATTATTTAACCAATTCATGGATCTAGGTCATTTGTAGCAAGAAAGGGCTGAATTGGACTTCTCTGCCCAAACACATGCCCCCTCTCCCTGGCCCACCTCACCCTACCTCCAACTTTAAAGGTCAGAGCACAGACTTTCAGGAAGAGGTTCTCGGAGCATAAACTGGAACATTGGGAACCTGTGCCCATCTGGTGTACACAATTGGCTTAGCCTTTCTTCCCTTCCCCCAAAATCTCACCAAATGTTTACTTTCCGAATATCTATTTAAAGAGAGCAGAGTATAGTAAAGTACTAGCTGGCTTTGATTTACTGAAAATAATATTTTTTAAGTGCTTCATTTACACACTGTCTATTGAGTATTGTTTGAATTTAGCCTGTTTTCTTGTCTTTTTAATTTAACCATGTACTTTGTGCTTGATGTTGATTGAGTACTTGCAGGGTGGTAAAATTTTTCATCATGAACAATAATAAAACGATGCGATATTTATTTTCATTTCTCTTTCTCCCCATATATTTCTTCAGTAATTCAAGTAGCGATGTTAGAGGTCTGTGATTTATCCCAAAATAATCCCATATCCCAAAATAATCCCATATAATTTTAGTGTTTCTGCCCATGTTGTAATGGAAAGTATCTTGCCAGACTGAACGTGGAAAAGACACTTTACTTGCAATTACAGAGTCAGCCCAGAGAAAGAGTACTACTCTGTACACATGATTGTGAACCATTTATTAATTTGAATAGAAGGCTATGCTTTTAAAATATTAAACTCCATAAGTGCTAATTTGCTAAGTTGATTAGGGAGCATGTTGATATATCAGCTTCAGCTCCAGAAAGCAATTAGTAAGGATGTTTTGAGCATATTGTTGTATGTAATCAGATTTTTAAAATGCATTCATCAATTTCCAAGAATATAACTGTGTAACTGGAAAGACATGAGGTGGTGAAACCTGAATCTGGTTTTGTGTTGTTTCAGGAGATGCAATGGGACAAGAACAGGAAGTAACAAAGAGAATAGTCAATTCTCTTGGGGTTGGGCACAGGATTTGGGTGTGAAGTGGATTAATGGAGAGAACAAGGATGAGGGATGGCTGCAGCCTAGTTTTGAGTGGGGGTTCTGCCACTTAACTTTAAATGTACCTGAACTGAACTCTGCCTGCATTTTCTGTTTTGAGAAACACACCCTCAAACTCCCAAGGCTGGGAAAGGAGAAAAGGCATTAGATTTGATCGAAGTGCCTCGCATAGTGTTTGTACTTGATTAGAAGTTAATGTGTCACCAATTTCTTAATGCAAATGTACATTAATGTTATAACTATTTGGATGCAGTTCTTTGATACTAAGAATTCTTAGACTTCATGAATTTGAAGACATAAAAATGATATTGAGCAAACGATAATGGATTATAGAAAACTCAGATGAGTATTTTATACATGGAGATTTGAGAGAATACAGTGCAAATATTGTTGTCTGTAGGATCTTAATATTTTGTATTGTGTGCTATCTTTAAATTTATGACCTTGAGAACTTAAAAATTTTATGTAGCATTCCGATAAAATATTCCTCAGAATTAACCTAAATTATGCAAAGAATGGCAAAGGGGATCATTTATAACTTAGATATTACAGTGAGGTGGTTCCCACCTCTATTTTCCATTTGAATGATTTTTCATTCTCACCTGAAAAAATCCTTTTTCAATTGGTAAACAGGTCAGTTGGAGTCTATTTTTATTCCGAATCTGTAGGAAACTAAAGGGTAGTAAATATGGTCATTGACAATTTCGCAATGGACTTTAATGCCTTTAGTCTCTAAATGCAAGGATAATGCATGACGATTTTAAATTTTTAAATTAATTTTTAAATTTTGAGAAGTGGAAGAGTAAAATTAAAATTCTTCTACAATCCCACTAACTTAATGTAACAATTTTTAAGATTTGGAATATTGCTTATATTTTGTGTGCAACAAAATTTTCATTATCTGTACCATTTTATTCTCGCTCGCTCTCAATCTCTCTTTCTCTCTGAAAATAGAGTCTCTAGGGTGAGCAATTGTAAGACGAGACCAGCCTTGGCTTCTCAAAGACCTATTCATATACAGTCTCTGCCATTGGGTAGCTAGCTATATGATTTCCCAGAACTTGATTTTGTTCATCTTTAAATTAGGACTTTTATTTTTCATTATTATTATAAGATTAATTGCTTCTCATAATTATTAAATAAGCTAAAGTACTTAGGGCAGTTCTTGGCACATAGTAAACACTGCATAAATGGTGGCTGTTAAGAATAATATTGGCAATTATTTTGTGATGTCCTTTCTTATATTATAGCTATTTCTTAAGGGTGCTTTGTTTATGTAAACAGTTCTCCGATTTCTCATTTTTAAAATTATCATGCCTATATAAATAGCACTTCTTTTTGAAGCTATCTACCTCACCAAGAAGGGTTCTTAAATGGAAATTTCAGGGTTAAGTTGAAGAACAGATCATTTAAGAAAATCTATGCTGCTAAATGCTTTCTAAATGAGTGGTGCCAGCTTACTGTGTGGCATTCAATGGACTATTTACTGCACCTGGAAAATTGTTGAGTCCATTTCAAATTGGTTTGACTTATTTTTCTATAAGATGATTATACTTTACTTTTTAACAGTCTTATTGAAGTTTTGCTATTGTTTGCAAGTGAAATGTGACAACCTTGTTATTAAAGTATTTTTCCTGTATTTTCTTTTTTTTTTTTTTTAAAGATTTCTTTATTTATACATACAAGCTGGGGTACAGGCCAGAGGCATGGGGTGGCGAGAGGGTTCAGCAGAGACGGGGTGGGGAGCAGAACAGGCAGATCAGAAATACACTGCTGAGGGGAGCAGCGGGCGAGGCAGGAGAGGTCTGCCGCACCATGTGGGATTCTCCCTGGCCGGGCATCGAACTCGCATTGCGAGCTGCCGACAGCTCCACAGTGCAGCGCTCAACCGCTGCACCACCAGGGAGGCCCCCTTTTTCCTGTATTTTCATATCCTCTTTTTCCTATTAACTGATTTTGTTACATAGTCATTTAAAAATACTTACGTATTCAAATTTATCTTTTTTGATGCTTGCGTTGCTTCTAAATGCCCAGAACACTGCCTGCCCCCTTGATAGGAGTCAAGTGTGTTATTTAGTTAAAAAATATGGTTTGATTGTTAAAAAGCTATCCTTTATTCATCTGTGATATATGATATAATGAGAAGAACTAAGTTTATTTTTCTTCAAATACTTCATGACATTCTTTCAACCTTTTTAAAAAAGATTTTGTTTATTTTTGCATAAAAGAATTGCAGTGCAGGCCAGAGGTGCTGGGGTGGGGGTAGCAGCTGAGAGGATTCGGAGTGGGGAGCAGAACAGACAGGTCTACTGAAATAACACTGCTGAGGGGAGCAGTGGGTGAGACATTAGAGGTCTACTGTGCCATGTGGGTTAACTCCCTGTTTAGGGATGAAACTCAGTCCATCACAGTGGGCCTTCGAGGTTGTGGTGCTGAGACTTAACCGCTAGGCCACCAGGGAGGCCCCAACTTTTTTTCATTGAACTTCAGAGCCGCCCCCTTCTTGATTTATGACATCTTCTTCTCACACACACATTTACATTAGGTCTGGATATGGACTGTTTGGTCCAAATACTTTTTTAACATAACAACCTTCTAGACTAGTATAGTTCTAAAAGACCTCTAAGATTCTCATAGGTCTTTAATACATAGAGACTGGAGAATAAGCATTTCAATTAAGTGTGCTCACTCTCTCTCACTTTATGACGGTGATTCTGTAAGAACAAAATAAAATGTAAAGTGGCTAGTTAAAATTCTTTAACTTGTCTTTGCCAATTAATACTGGGGATCAGTCAATTATCCTTGTAACCCAAAGATGAAATCCTGGTTTTCTTCTGGTCATGTGAATAATGGAATGGATTCCTTCTGTTTTATTCTGTTATGATTAGATAAAGGATTCATTAACATCTTCCCTATGATGAATACTACAATATTTGTAAATGATGGAGAAAATGTGGATCTGATTGTTGAGTATGATGCATACCCCAAACCTGAACGCCAGCAGTGGATCTATATGAACAGAACCTCCACTGACAAATGGGAAGATTACCCCAAGTCTGAGAATGATAGTAATATCAGGTAAGAAAAGGGCCTTCACTGGGGATTGCATCTTTTCCCCTCCTTCCACTTGGCTTTCCACATCTGATTTCTGTGACCCATAAATAAATGTGAGAGGACACCTGCATTCGAAGGAAATTTGGTGCCAAGTCTTCCTCCAGTGTTTCATATTGTTACATTAGGAGCCCACAAAACAGTGTGTGCCTGAGTTTTCTCATTTGTAAAATAGAGGCTAATTTTCCAGGTTCCGAGGGCAGTTCAAAGCAGTGACTTGAATATACTTGGGACATATTAAAGAACTCTCTTTGGAAAAAGAGGAAAGCACCTTAAATCATTTTTTAAAACTGTAAGAAGACCAAGAATCATTTAGTAGCTTTGGGCCAGGCAGTGAACCCATGTTCTTGTGCATCAGATATGTCATTTGATCCTCAGAACATTCGTGGTAAAAGTAGTCACAATAGTAACCCTTTATGTTATTGCCTGCGTTTTTTTTTTTTTCTGCCCTGCAGAAAGTACCCGACCCATATTAATTTTAGTCCTCACAAACTTTGTGAGGAAATGATCTTATTTTCATATTTCTGTAGAAAAGGGAACTGAGACATTTATGGGTTATATAGTTTGATCGAGATCAAATAGCTAGTAAGAATAGGTGCCTATATGGAGTTTGTATATTTTTCCATTCAGAAGCCATTATTGGTTGTAAGAATGTGTTTCCAGATGATGGGATCCTTGGCTCAGGTCTAAGGGTTGAGGATAGATTTGGAAGGTGTCCAGGTGGGTAGGAGAGAGAGGGAAGAGCTGAAGATGCCCCTTAGGAGTTGGGTCCCCCAGCTAGTTGGATGGTGAGAGGCAGAGGCTTTCGAGGAGAGAGGAAGGTGGAAGGGCAAAGGCAATGAGTTCAGCTTGGGGTTTGTGGAATCTGAGGTTGACGAGGGGATCTTCAGTGGAGATGTTCAGGTGGGAGGCCTCCTAGGTCAGAAGCAGAAGCAGGAATTCTTAGGCAAGGGCTTCATTAAGGGAGAAGAGACCTGCAGGGAGAGAATTAGGTGGGAGGAGAAAGAAAAGGGAGGAGGTAGGTAAGCTGAGGCTGAGCCAAAGTCTGATCCTGGGGTGCGTGGAGCTTTGGTCCCTTTCTGAGGTCAGCCACTCACTGACTGCAAGCCAGGCAGTGCAGTCAACTTGCTAGTGGGTCTGAGTGCCCAAGGGCAAGACTTGGGAGAAGGTTGCAGGTGTGAGTCATTGGTAGCTGCACCCAAGAGGCACGGGGGACGGCGGGTGGGCATGAAGATAGTCTTGTATAAAGGCTGGGGCAGAGAATTCTGGACTAGAGTTTGTGATTTGAAAGTAGCAGGCAAACAGCAGTGGTCGTCGTGCCCGTGGATTGCCCCGGAGTGGCTCAGCAAGCCACTGCGCTATGGGCAGTTGTTGGCTAAGAGCTGCCCAGGGACTCCGTCCACACCAGAGCCCGTGTCCGTAACTCCCTGATGGCAGACTGTGCTGGTCTTTGTGGCCGCATCTGGAGCCCTGGAATAGAACAGAAGCTCCATGGCAAGTAGTGCAGGTCCTTGAATACTGTCGTTTTAAGGAAGAAGAGTCAACTCCTGACTAGGACCCTGTCTACACGCAGTTGACACATTCTCCCCATGTCAGTGTGGGCTCTCGCCAGGTCCTCTGGTTTCTTCCTGCAGCCCAGATACGTCCACATTAGTTTTGTTGGTGTGTGTCAGTTGTCGTAGTCGGAGTGAGTGTGTTGGTGTATGTGAGACAGAGAGTAAGAACAGGGTGTTCTGTCCAGGGCTGGGTCCTGGCTAGTGCCCTGGGCTGCTGGGATAGTCTGGCCACCTGCGACCCTGAACTGGAAAAAGCAGGCTGGGAAATGAATGAATGAACACAAAGATTGTTTAGTATTAGACGTGTTTGGGGTTTCTACTTAGAAGTCTGGTGATGTTTTTATGGCCAGAAATCTGCCGCTGGAACTATTATTTCTATCAGTTAGCCTATGGTGAAATCAGCTTCATGATCAGTCATTTCAGCAAAAGCCAATGACAGTCAGTGAGGACTTAGAACTGAACTCCACAGGACACAAGGAGGAAGTAGCAGGGGCAGGAGGAAAACCAGAGATTGTGGGGTGTGGTGAGAAGGAAGCGAGGGTGACAATAGTGACCTTGTTGCCAGGGCTCTGAAGTGTCTGCATGGAGACGGCCTGTAGGTTGATGCCTGCCAGTCTTGGCCTTGCCAGGCAAGCATTGTTACCGCAGAGCAGGCAGGTGATTTGGTGCATGGAGAGCGGGAGTGTGAAGGAGGGACTATGGGCAGAGAAGAAGGTGGCCTCGAGGTAATGGGGCTGCTCCCACCATGGGGTTGCCTTTGTGCTTAGAAAGCCTTTCCCCACTCACAGCCACAGACGACAGACATTTGCACCAATTTCAATATGTGTGTGTTTGTTAATGTGGATCTTATTAATAATAAATTGACTCGGTTTTTTCCCCAAACAGGTGGGTATTTCCAGATATAGAAACTGTGAACAAGACACCACTCTGGGTCAGGCTGTCTGCGGGTGATTGATTTTTTGTCCTTTTTTTGTAGATATGTCAGTGAACTTCACCTAACCAGATTGAAAGGGAACGAAGGCGGCACTTACACATTTCTAGCGTCCAATTCCGATGTCAATTCTTCCGTGACATTTAATGTTTACGTGAACAGTGAGTAAAACAAATAGCTCTTTATCTTTTTATTTTTTATTATTTCAAGTTGTGGCTCGTGTTTGTAACAGCTGCAGAACTGAGCTCATTGTGTGCTATGTAAATAATGTCTCATGATAATTTTGACCTTAACAAAGACCCTGTGGTTTGGTGGTTGGAAGAACATATAAGAAAACCAACTCCTTGGTCTACATTTCATTGACCACATGACTTTGTAGACATGGCTCAAATTCTGGGTGCTGCTTTTGAAGTAAACAGAGGAGCCCTTGAAGTTAAAAGTAACAATTGTTTGAGGGAAGGTGTATTATTATTGATTGTTGAAATGAGGACCCAGAGGTTGAATAGGAGCTGGGTTGTGGTGTTGGGCTTGAAAAGAGATGCTGTCAGCCCCTCACATGATTTCTTCATACGGTGCTTCCTCTTCAGGGGTTGTGAGATTTGTGTGTAGGTTGTTTTCCCAGTAAGGTGAAAGTGATAATCGCTCAATGGGTCCCTACTGGGTGCCATGTGGGAGCAGGTGGTTTCAGGTGGAAAGATGGCTGCAGACGTGGGAACCTGAACACACTCAAGTCCTGTCTCACTGTGACCCGCACCCCTGCAACATCTAGAGAAATGTTTTCACGGAGACTGAAGCCAAGGGTAGGCCTCACCAACTGGAACTTGTACCAAGTTCAGGGATTCTTCCTGGCTCCTCTTTGGGGCCATCTGCACCTCTGAGGATGGGCGACAAGTAGCTGCCTCACCACCCCAGCCAGAGGCCGCCAAAGACTGGGAATTGCAATGGCGTGATTGCCCAAAATAGCCATCAGCACTAACCATCCTGGCTGCATGGGGAGGAGGAGACAGCCTGGGACATTTTCTAGAGAGCAACTTACTGTGCTGAGCACAGAGCAGGTGTGGGCCCCCGGAGGGGTGGTGAGAGCAAAGGGTGGATGCCAGTTCCTTCCCTCAGGGTGCTCCTTGCTGTAGGGGCACTTTTCCATCTTTATCTCATCAATGCCACAGCTCAGCAGTATGGTGGGGTGGCTAGTGAAGTTCATTTACAAATGAAGGCAAGAAACAGCTAGTAGGTTTTTGATTGCTAATCTGGAGTCTTGACTATACCTACAATTGCAAAATTGTATTTCCGGAGCAAGGTGTTAATGTGTTTAGATAAAGAGCATGTCTCTGCAGTTAAACACTTTTCTTAACTCCAGGCCTTCTAAGGATCCTGATAGGCTAATGGGTATCTTGCCTCCCCAGGAGGGTGCTGTGGGATGGAGGTTATGTCCCAAGTTTGTTTGACCACAGAACTCTCCTTTCCCGGTGGAATCATGTTAATTAATATCTCAATTCCTCTAAACAGTTTTGATTATTTGGTATCTCATTGGCTTGCAATTGAAATAGCTCTAGATTAATTCAAACATTAATCAGAGGAGCTTAGTTTATTACACATGGGTAAAATTACCTACTTCTGAAAAATCTTAATATTCTAGTAATTTAAGAGATGACTGCAGCTAAATCAGTATCCTTGCAAACGTAATAGGCACACCATCCATACAGAATGTTTTGGGTGCTCTAGGGCAGTGCTTCTCAAAGTATCTATGATAAAGGATCTCTCTCTCTCTCTCCCTCTCTCTCTCTCTCTCTCTCTCTCTCTCTCTCTCTCTCTCTCTCTCTATATATATATATATATATATATATATATACACACAAACACACATACACACATACACACATACACGCACATGCACAGACATATATCTTGACCATGTTCTGGATCAATGCTTATAAAATCCAGAGATATAAAATACAAGTGTGGTTTATTATTAGATTCCACAGATATAAAAAGTACTCTGCCAGATTCCTCCTCCTCCATGCTCACTCTCACTTTCTGTACTTCCCTCTGTGGACTGGTTACCCCTGCTCTCAGGCCTGACTTTGTCCCCAGCCTTCCCTATGAGAAGTTCGGCACTGGGACTTGGGTAAAGTAACTGCTGTTTGGATCTCTCTTTCCCTGGCTTCGAGACCAAGGCGGATTAAGGACTGTCTCTTTTCCCCTTTTTCATTTCCACTTGCCAGTTGGTCATGAGTCAGTGACCTTAGAAGGACATTCTGAAGCCACCCTTACTTTTCTCTGGGTGACAAAATTGCTCCTATTTTACTTACCAGCTCATGTGCCTTCGACAGGCTCATTATGAACCTCCTGTGCTGGTGAAATCACGCCTGTCTGATACCAGAGAGGAAATGGCATTAACCTTCCCCAGTGATGCTTCCGTGGCTCCCTGTTGGTGCAGGAGGACTTTTCTAGGGCGTGGGTTGCACATTCCCACCCAGCAGTGTGTGCCTCCTGCTCACGGCACTGGGCAGACGGCGGGGGCGGCGTCCTCTCTGCCCTCTTAGGTTAAGCTCCTCAGGAAGTCTTCTCATTGATGTCACTTTGCTACAAACACTAAACTGACTAACTGCATTTATTGCACTTACCTAACACCTTGGATTATTTGATCTCCAAAAGCTTTGACAGAGGGAAGGTTTAAAACCCTGTCTCTTGTGAAATCTGTCTCAATTGTTCTACAGATAGAGTTAGCTAGTTCATTGTTGATTTTACTTTTTAGTTAAAAAAAAAATCTAGTTAACACCCTTATGGGGCAAGATGCTATTATGTTAAATTTTAAAATCAAAAGCTAGAAATAAACTTAAAATCTAAACTGGAGTGGTTGTGTCCATTTTGACATACCATTTCAGCTGAACCAAATATGTATCTAGATCTGCGGTTTGGTTTATTCTGTAAATAAGCCTAGCCCCAAGGATGAAAAGATTTGTGCTCTGCAAAAATTAGAATGAATAAAAATCAGAATAATAAATGAGTAATATTAATGCAGAAATTCAGGCTACTTTTACTTAGTGACATGATGCATAATTGCTTAATAGATTCAGCTGTGAGGAATGTTCATGAAAATCCTTGATTTTGGATGGTTAAATGTTTGGTGGTTGAAAAAGTATTTTGAAAATTCCACATGTAGATTTGTGTATATTGAGAGAAAATGAGAGAGGAAGGGAAGGATGGGCTCCAATCAGTTTTGTGGGATACTTTTAAAAAATCATGTTCTGTCAGTTTTTGTTAATAGAAAAATATGTAACATGTTAAGCTTGAAAATGTTCTAATACTGTTTATTTAACTCTTCATCTAAGTCATTATTAAAATGGGTCTATTCAGTTGACTCAGTCATATTAAAGGCTTAAAATGTCCAATACCTACCATAAGGCTGACATTTCTTAATAGAAGGTCTAGTATAAACTGTTGTTTTATTAATTAAGCAAAACAAAAAAAAATCAGTGTTTCTTTGCATTAAACTTGCATTATGATAATTACTCTTGAACTGATTATCAAAGAGGTTTTGCTTACCAAATCAAGATTGATTGTTCAAAAAAAATATTGATATCCTTTGATGGAAATGACTATTTGTTTACCTTGATGGTCAAAACTGGGGAAACAAAGTTTTAAAAACGATGAAACATCCCAATAGACACCACTCTTCCCAAATTTTTGGAGATATTAGAAAAGATAGCATCACCCAAATTCTATAGACAGCATATGATACTTGCTAAGAAACCTGTGGTCGCTTTGGTTACAGTAAATACCTCACAGTAAGATTTTTACCAGATCTAAGAGAAATAAAATGCTGAATATGAATTTAACCCTAATATTGCACTTGTCTCTTCTCTCTCCACCCAATGTTTCTTGAATTAATTTTGAAACTCTAGGGGACTTAAATGTTAATCAGTAATGTAAATATTTTGTAAGTTTATCTTGGCTTATAATTTCAAATATCCCATGTGAATTGTGAAATAATTTACATAATTGTGGAAAGAAATTATGATTGCTATGATAAATCAGTTGTTTTTCAATCTTCTGGAATATTTAAAGAAGATGCAGTAACCTCCCCCCAGTTTTATTGACACATAACTAACTTAATGTGTACAACATGATGATTTGACATATGTGTACATTGTGAAAGGATTCCCCCACTGAGTTAGTGTTGATTAACAACACATCTATCACATCACCTCCTCCCCCTCTTATTTTGTGAGAACATTTAAGTTCTACTTAGCATTAGATATTGGCTATATATGTTCAGTTATATACTACAGTATTTTCAAATATACTCACCTTGTTATACATGAGATCCTTAAACTTTAATCACTTTACTCACTGAAAGCTCGTACTTTTTCAACAGCCTCTATTTCTTCTACCCCCCCAACTCTGGCAAGCACTTTTCAACTGTTTCTTTGAGTTTGACTTTTTTTTAACTGCATAATAAGTAATAGCACGCAGTTTTTGTCTTCTATCTGACATTATTTCGTTTAGCATATTACCCTCAAGTGTCATTCATATTGTTGCAAATGACAGGATGTCAGGATTTCCTTCTTTTTGAAGGGTACATAGTATTCCTGTGTGTGTGTGTGTGTGTGTGTGTGTGTGTGTGTGTGTGCGCGTGTGTGCGCGCGCGCGCATGCGCCCTCCACATTGTTTTGATCCACTGATTCATTGAGAGACACTTTGACTGAGTATTGCTGCAGTGAACACAGCAGTATGGATATCTCTTCAAGATGACATTTTCACAGACAAATGCAAAACGAAACAAAATAAATTCCTGATCTGACTGCACAGCTGTTGCTACCAGCAGGGAGGATAGAGCAAAGCAAGGAGGGGGTTCAGTGGACTATAAGTGGGGCTTTGGTGGTGGTCATGATGTGAAAAACATTTGTAGAGGTGTATACCTATATCCCCCAAAACACAGTGTTATAAACCAAGGTTACCTCAATAAACATAATTTTAAAAAAGAAATGGTTTCATTTCCTTTGGATATATACCCAGAAGTGGAATTCCTGGATCATATGGTAGTGCTATTTTTTATTTCTTGAACAGAAGCTCCATACTGTTTCCCACAGGGTACACCAGTACATTCCCCCAAACAGTGCCGGGGCTTCCCTGTTCCCCAAACCGTCACTAGTGTAGGTTACTTTTTTGTCTTTTTGATAAAGACATCCTAATAGGTGTGGGTGATGTTGTGGTTTTATTTTGCTTATAGCCTTTAAACGACACTTCAGAATGTTATCCGATAGTATTTCCAGATCAGTATTACGAATTCAAAATTTGTGGCAAATGATACGTAGGGCCATAAATAGAACTCAACAATTGTAAAGGTTACCCCTCAATGACAAGCCTCCAGTGGAGTGAGAGGACTGTAGCATCAGGTGGTGGTAACAGAAGGCAGGCAGGGCAAGTACGGTGTAGAACCTGAGGTGTAGACTCCGTCACTGGGTTTACATGAAACGAACACAACATTGATAAACCAGACAGACTCTCCGAATGCCTGCTGAACCTCACCAAATTAACTCTCCAAAGTCACCAATTTCACTCCCCTTATGGTGGAGTGTTAACAGGGATTGAAACAATTTAAGGAAGTGCTAAATAATGGATTATTTCTAAATCACTGCATCATATAATTAACATCCTGTCTGGTGTGAGCAATTATTTATAGATCATCCAGTATATTAAAATCAGTCAAAATAATAAATCGTCTAGAATGAAGCCTGTTGATGAGACTGTTTCCTTCTTACCACATTTGCAAAATCTGTACTACCTTTTATGTATCTTTGGTCATAGTTAAATTCAGCTACAGCTCGTTAAACCTTCCTTCTAGGGAGAGCCCTCTGTGATTGCAGCACCCTGGAAGTGAAGCCCAAGGCCAGCCCCTGCCTTGCAAAGGGTGAGGGTAGACCTGTCAAGATGGCCTTGGAGACGGATGGCTTTGGACGGCCTGCCAGCCGGCCATCTGCATCACCCAGCCAGCTGGAGGTCTCAGGGCCTTTCTCCAGCA